>CAJUYI010006347.1:0-13903 GCA_910591695.1 Galerucella pusilla
AAAAATGTGGATATCAGTAAGTTTACAAATTTGATTGCTTTTTTGAAAATAAATGCGGAAGGATATCGGCCAAAAAAATCAAAGACATTTAGTAAGGAAGATTTCAGTAGATTTTTAACAGAAGCTGATGATCACATTTATTTAGGTTTGAAAGTAATTTTTATAGTTGGGATAGCAGGAGGTTGCCGAAGAAATGAATTACTAAATATGCGGACCGAGGATGTTAGCAACTGCGGTTCTTTGATTAAAATAAGCGTTTCAGATACGAAGACAAAGATTGAGAGAATTTTTACAATGACCGAAGGTTATGTTGATGCATTAGTCCGAAAATACATTCAAATGCGTCCAAACCATGTAAAAAATAATCGTTTTTTCCTCGGATGTCGAAACGAAAAATGCAACATTCAACCTGTTGGCATCAACACATTTTCTGACACCCCCCA
This sequence comes from Galerucella pusilla, assembly GCA_910591695.1. NCBI lineage: Eukaryota > Metazoa > Arthropoda > Insecta > Coleoptera > Chrysomelidae > Galerucella > Galerucella pusilla. The sequence continues at coordinate 444 of CAJUYI010006347.1, forward strand.
AAAAATAGCAACATTCCTTGGCTTGCAAAATCCTAAATGAAACACTAGCCATGCATTTCGCAGATCGTCTGCAACGTTACTGTCAAATGCTGGTGCTGATATACAAACGTTGAAAAGGCATGGTGGATGGAAGTCTAACGCTGTTGCTGAAAATTATATTGACGAATCTATCAATAATAAAAGAAAAACAGCTGTGAAGATACTTGGGCAAAATACGTTGACAAATATCGACAATATCGCAGTTCCGAAACAAAGTACATCGACAAGCATAACAATGAATTCAAACGTGGTTGAGTTTTTTAACAATGATGTATCATCTGGGGTTTCATCTATGTCTACAAGTAATGAACAAAAGGCAGCAGTATTCCGTGGCAATACGTTTCAAAACTGTACGTTTAATTTTTATAATAAATTACAGTGATTTCTCAATAAAAATATTATAATATGTAGCTGTCTAATTAATTTCATAATAAAACTAGGTATTCTTAGTAAAAATAAATGGATTTGTTGTCCCTGAGTGACAAAATGAACCACGTTTTGCGACTAAAATGAGTGTCAAAATGGTGACATTTCGTAAGTGAATTGCAAAAAATATGTTCTGTTATATTTAAAATTTTAATTACACTTATTTTAAATGGAAGAATCTCGAGAAGAATGCTTTTCTTCGGATTGCACACCACCTGAAATTAGAATTCGTTGTGTATATATTTGTTTATAAAAAATTAATTTTCATGTTTTTCAACCTCTTCAGAGCACATTTTTTTATTTTTTCTTCATGTGGTCGTAGATAAAGTTTTGTGCGTGAAGTTCTTTTGCGCACTCGTTGCGAAAAAGGCACGTGCCTTGCATTTTAGCAGCTCGTGCGCAAAAGTATAACTTCACGCACTTGTATCATAAATAACTATTTTTTACGTTCATGCAAAAAAACAAAACTTCATTGCACTCTATTTAGTGAAAAAACTAGTTCCTTATTATTTTTCCAAGTGTAAGTAAAGTCATAAATTATTTTTTTGTTTGTCCCAATTATTCCACCAAAAGTTCACGCTATCAATCAACGGTTGTATCCTTTTTTTTTTCATTATAGTTTGATTCGATGTATCCTAAAAAGAGTGCTCGTTTCGATATCGTTTAAATGGGTTATGCTCGACTGCTCATACATCAATAGCAAAATTCGACAAAACAGTGTCATGTCATTCTGCATCCGTTGAAAGGTCGGATTGCACTTAGTTGATTGATATGACTATAAATTGAAAAGCGATGTTCGCGAAGGTGGTTTTATACTACACACGATCATTTAGCGGTGACAAATGCATTAACTATTTTCATTTTAAATTGTTAACTTTAAACAGTAATTAAAATTAATGGTAGGAAAAAACGTGATAACCAAACGATTGAGCAAGGATTTTTCATTTGTCAATTTACATGTTCGTGTTCTCACTTAGGATTGGTATGTATAACTAGTTTAATTCGAAGAGGATTTGAGGTTGAAGTTGTGCAACATCTACCTGTTTCACTGATGGAAATGGATTTTCCGGAAGTTTGTTGTGTGCATTCGATAAAGTTCAAAGCTTGCAGCAAATTTCTGTTTAAATTAAGGTGAGAAAAAAAACCAATCGATCAAACAAAGTAGAAGGATGTCAAATGTAATAGTTTCATACTATTATGTAGCCTCACAGAGTTTTTTAAAATCAAAAAACTGAGAAGTAACAACTACTTCCCTAGCTATATGTCACAAGTTACACAAAATTTCATTTCGTAACGTATTGCATACAAGATTTTTTCTAATTTTGAAGAAAGTAATAAAAAAATAAAATTTAATATAATTAATAAAAATTTAACACAAATTTAGTTTGTTGCTGTTACTTCATGTTAGTTGTCAGTTTGACATTTTGTAAAAAAGTCTAGACGGCAGGTTTTTAGCGAAATTGTTATATTTTTAGTTTTATTTTTTTTTAATGAGTGATCCAAGATCTGAAGAGCTACGAAGCGATATTGAAGAGGCAACAGGTAATGCTCTATTATCAGTAATTCCCAAAAAGTCAAAGGCAGTTTATGATTTGGCATACGAAAAATTTGTTACGTGGTGTGATGAGAAGAAAATTAAACATGTTAATGAGAAAGTTTTACTTGCATATTTTGAGGGTAAGAAAGATCTAAAAGTTTCCACATTATGGAAACTTTACTCAATGTTAAGGTCTGAACTAAATCTGAAAAGGAATATTGATATTAAAAAATATACAAATTTGGTAGCATATATTAAAAGGCAAGCAGACGGGTACAGTGCTAAAAAGTCAAAAGTTTTTATTAAAGAAGATTTTGCCAAATTTTTAGTGGAAGCTGATGACAAAGAATACTTAATGGCTAAGGTTGCAATGATAATTGGAATGACAGGAGCATGCAGAAAAGCATAATTAACATTTCTTCCAGTTGAAAATGTTATAGACGAAGGAAGCCATTTTCGTGTTGATATCCTACCTTCAAAAACAAAAGTTATACGGCAGTTTGCAATTACCACTGGAGACATTGAAAATACGAATCTTGTTGAAATATCAAGAAAATATATTAAGTTGCTTCCCCAGATTTTTTGTAAAATATACGAATGGAAAATGTACCAGAAATCCTGTGGGAATTAACACATTTAGCAGTCTGCCAAAAGTTATTGCACAATTTCTTGGTCTTTCAAATCCTGTTCTAAATACTGGCCACTGCTTCAGAAGAAGCTCTGCCACTTTCCTAGCAGACAGTGGCGCTGATATTTTAAAATTAAAAAGGTTGGAAATCTACCTCTGTTGCGGCAGGGATATGTTGAAAATTCCATGAATAATAAAAAACTTATAGCGCAAGAAATATTTGTTGAAACATCTAATGCAATGTGCGCCGCTTCCCAAATAACAGCTAGTTCGAGCAATGAAAAAAATATGTCGTCGGGAATTAATTTGAATAATTGCAATAATTGTGTTATCAATATTTATAATAATAACTTTTTTTCCTAAAATTAATAATACAAAAGTTTTCCATTATGATTCCAACTTAAGGGGACATATTGTATAATAAACAAGCTTAATGAAAATGACATTTTCTTTGCAGGAAACTGTAAATAAATAAACATTCGAAGTGACTCCCTCACCATAGTCGTTTATTTATTTTGTGTACGACAAGAGTGATTGTTTCTAGTATTCCAGAAAATAGATTTTTGGGATAAACAGCACCTGTGCCTATTCGAGTGGACATTTGAAAAATGCGGAATGTTTGGAACTGGTGCCGTATAACGATTGATCGAAAGGCAACCCATAAATTATAAATGTAGGGTTGTTGTTCCATTTTATATACAGCTATGGACTAGAAACTTCAAAATGCATCCATTGAATTGCGGAAGTTTATGGAAAATTGATGGGAATGGATCAACAGAAAGTAGTAACACTAAAAAGGATTGTAGTCATAGAATAAGAACAAATTTAGATATATAAAATGTGAAATATAAATGGCATACAACTTTCTACCGATTCCACGAATTTTAAGAGTCCCAGAGATAACACGAAAACAATTTGAAGCCTAGGTACATCGATCAGTTCAGTTTTTGCATTTAAACTTCGATCAACCGGGTTTGGGCCTGGGATTTCTTGTTTTTTTTTTAGTTTTCTATTTCTTATTTTCTGATATTTTTATGGACTAAGGATACAGTTTGATTACTGTGCGCAATTTACCTACGCCCAACCAGGGATATGAAGAATAAAATTATTATTTATGATACAAGTGCGCGAAGTTATACTTTTGCGCACGAGTTGCGAAAATGCAAGGCACGAACGTAGCGAGTGCCTTTTTCGCAACGAGTGTCCTTCAAAACTTTATCTACGACCACATGAAGGAAAAATAAAAAAATGTGCTCTGAAGAGGTTGAAAAACATAAAAAGAAATTTTTTATCAACAAATATATACACAAGGTGGTGCGCAATCCGAAGAAATGCATTCTTCTCGAGGTTCTTCCATTTAAAATAAGTGTTATTAAAATTTTAAATATGACAGAACATATTTTTCACTATATCTGACACTTCAGTCAAATTTAACGACAGCACAAAAGTTTATACAACCAACGACTATATCCAAGGCAACTCGATCATTACGTAGCTAAAAAAGAGTCTTGAAATGTAAACCCCATTTCAAAAGCATTGGTCATTTACGCACTCTTTTGGGTGTGATAATGAAAGTCCCATATAAAAAGCGTTGTTCATTTACGCACGCACACACTTTTTTTGGTTCGTAAATGCCTATTTTTTAAAAGGTGGTCGTAAATAAAGGACTTTTTAAGAATTGGTATCAATTTAAAGCGAGTCCTGTTCTGATTTTGTGTCTATGTAATGCTCCTCTTGTTTCAAATCGTTATTCATCTGTTATTCATTGCTTGTCGATGGGTACTGATGAAGAATATGTTGTCAGCCTAGTGTTGGTATTTAGAATTTACGAGTTGTAGTTTACTAGAGAATGTTTAAATATATTTTTGATGGTTTACTTACAAATTGTCTGGTAATAATTGCTTTACACATACCTGAAACAAAGAAAAAACTATCTTTAGTCATGGTTTAATTGAAAAAAAAAACATTTAATTATTATTGGACATAGTACAATTTAGAAATAAAATGGTAATAAATTAAATAGAATTTTTTTTAATATATCACGTTTTTTAAAACGAACTAAAAAGTGAAAAATAATAATAATAAACGGGCAATATTTTTAGTGCCATATGTAGGTGCAAAACAGTGGCAGCAACATTGCCAGCCAGACTAGGTAATATATTGACAATATTCTCAGTGAGTCCTGGCCACATAGCTACACATGTTTTGAGTTGCCTATGCATTTAATTGGTTTAGTGTTGCAAACCATATTGCCAAGATATATATGGCTGAGCCATATGCTACAATTGAAATGTTGTCATGCTGACTGGGCTATAGTTGCCAGTATTGTAGCCACATATTGCACTAAAAATATTGCCCGTTTAGAAGGTGCTTGATAAACGTGGAACGTATGCCAGAAAATAGAGTACAGTTTATGATGATTCATTCATTCCCTGCAAAGAAGTCCAATTGTTTGTCCCATATTTTGTGTTATAAAAAAGAGCAAAGAAAATCGTAGATAAAAATAATTGATTAGAGTAAAGTCAACAAATATGGAATAGCATCCTAATATGGAATGCCTTCATTTCTCTAAGACTATAAGTATGAAACGCAACACTCGACCATCTTCTGTTTCATTCGGTCTACTAACTATCGCATCCACACCATCGAGTCAGTTGCGCGAATGCTTCACGTGTGGCAGGCTTTTTAATTTGATAACTAATATATTTGATTAAAGGCTGTATAAATGTATGACTGATTAGTAAAAACATTAAACTGATGGAATTTACATGAAGTTTTTTTTATATCCCAAAAACAAAATGGTTCCATATTTGGTGACTTTCCTCTACACTTTCTGTTATTTGTACATTCTTGTGGTTCATCATCAACTTATTAATTATTATGTTATCTAACTAGGAAATGCTAGTCTTATAAGTTGTAACTACTGAAAGATATTCGGAATTCGTTTTATTAATGTAAATGTTTTGGGTATACGATTAGGTTATGAACTCAAAACTCCTGCAGGGGTTATTATGGTTCGAATTTAATAATTATTGTAATATGGGGTTAACGAAACGTCTATATAGGTAGTAGAAAGTGGATATTGGATTTTGGTAATTTTGTGCCGGCCACTAATGAAAACTCGTAAAATTTTATAAGCTTTGTAAATTTTACGGAAAGGATTTGCTGTTTTTTTTTTTTATTGAAAATCAATGGAATTAAGGTATTATCAAGTACCTATAAATGAATTTCTCTTATTTACATTCAAACAATGGATGTAAGATTCTAATATACAAAAAAACAGCTGAAGAATCTAATTTATAAAGTAAATTTCTTATCTATTAAAAAAAACCGCTATCTACGAAGAATTTCTTATTACGCTCAAGGTTTTTATGCGTGTTTTTGAGTCTTTGTCGAGTTCGGTTTCCAATTCTCGCGTATCTCAAGACCTAATTTATCGTCCTTTTCAGCATGGATCATTAATTATTTTTGACCATGTTCCCGATATCTTTCCTTACTCCCGATACGGTACACTTCTTTCCTTTTCCAAATCCAGAAAAAAGGGAGTCAATTCGCAATCAACCATACGTACCTACATCAACACAGTTCTACATTTATATACTTTTTATACGGCAGCATCTAATAAATATCATGAATACGAAGAATAAATATGAATAGCATAGATATAGCAGACCTAGATGCTGTTCTTTTTCATCTTTCTGTCGCACTGCGAAACTTTGGTTGCGTAGCCACTACTAAAGTATCTCAAGAAGTGATAAATTGCCTGGTAAATGGCATTTCTGAGGTCACTCAATATAATTATTTGTTGTTAGAGGAGATTCTGTTGAAACTCAAAGTCGTTTATAAGGAAAACTCTTAATTATAACAGGAAAAATGAGGTTATGAGCTGTCTTCAGCGTAGCTATTTAAATCATCGTTAATCATAGAAATATTGGACATTAATAAATGTTTTGCAGCGCGATTTAAACGTTAAAGATAAAGTTCTTGAATGTAACAAGAAATATACATAGATTCAAAAGTTTTGCATCACCCTAAATCTCGGAAAAAAAATGTGTTCATTATAAATGGATCAGAGATTAATCAAATAATTAGTTTCAATAAAAAAAACGTGTATATTTGTCAAAAATGTTTGAGTATTTCCACCTCTAGAATTTATGCAAGCTTGAAGTGGCCTGCCCAAGCTGTTTACCAAATTATTGATATTCTGTTGAGGAATATTTCACCATTCTTCTTGGGCCGCATGAACAAGCTCTTGTACACTCCTGGGTGGATTTCTGCGTGCTGCCACTGCCCTGGCAAGCATGTCCCAAGCATGTTCTATGGGATTCATGTCAGGAGATAGGGCAGGCCAGTTCAAACGATTGATCCCTTCAGTTTAAAGGTACTCATTTACAGCTCTGGTCCGATGAGGTCGGGCGTTATCGTCCATAAAAACGAAGGAATTGCCAACAGCTGCGCGCCTTAGTCTCACGTGAGGATGTAGAATCTCTCTGAGATACCTATCACCAGTCATCGTTCCTCCACATGAATTAATTCTGTGCGATCACTTAACATGATACCAGCCCAAACCATAGCACTTCCTCCTCTGAAGGACGGCACGGGGCGAGCATGGGCAAGCTGAGCAACTCTCGTTGGATCCCGCCACACACGTATTCGATGGCTATCTTGTACTAAACAAATCCTTGTCTCGTCGGAAAAAAACACCGAATTCCAAAATTCTTCAGGCAAGGCCGCGTGTTCTTGAGCCCACTGTAGTCGGCGAACTCTGTGCTCAGGTTGTAGTCTGGGCACTCTTATTGGTCGGCGACACCTCAAACCTGTCGCAAGTATTCAATTTCGTAATGTCGAGATCGATACTTGAACTCCCAACGCATGTCTCATATCTCTTTGGAGTGCTGGTATTGCCATGGTCGGGTTTCTTCAGATAGTTAAGTGGATATAGCGGTTCTGCCGCTGATTAGTAACACGCCTTCTACCGCTTCTAGGTCTATCACGAAGAGAATTGGTATGGAGATACCGGTTCCATAAACTAGACACATCACTTTGCCAAACGCCAACTCTGTTTGCCACGAACCTTTGAAAATGACCTTCTTCAACTAAAGCCACTATTCTTGCACGGTCAATCTCACTTATGACTTGACGATTCATGTTTGCACTTAAAATCGTATCAATCAAATGCCTTGAATGTTAAAATGATCGCGCTAAAAATGTTATCTTACAAAAAAACTAAACATCTGTATATTGCAAAAAATATGGAATATATTGAAATGGTGCCAACAAAAAATTGTTGGCGCAAAAAATTCCTTCGCATCCGAAGAAGGTGATGCAAAATTTTTGAATCTATGTGTATATTGAATAATACGAATTTTATGGTCTTTATTTTTTATTTAAGCTGAAAAAAAGTTACTTATTTTCCCCATTAATATTTCATGCATAATTAAAAGGCTGTTGCTTATAAATTCAGCATCTGATTAAACTGCGGCCCATTATATATTTAGAATTAAAATCAGGTGCAAAATCTCACGCATTAATGACAATTTAAAGCTGAATATACTTTGCGTTAATTAAGAAAACTGTACCTCTTACAATACCTAAAATATGCCACTTTTTTACTTTTTTCAAACTCCCATCTTTATCTCTCTCCCCCTAAATTCAATTTACCTCCAGTTGCAAAGAAACCTCAGGGTTTTTCTTATCGATACATCGACAGATAATTTTCCATTGATTTTCGAATGAAGTATGCCACTCACGTATCCTACTACCCCTTTATTAATAATGACTTCACCACACAATTTCAACTATGGTCGTGTTCAGGATAGAACAAAGTTTCTATACAAGGTGGTCAAACAAAAACGATTCGCAACCACATAATTTGGTGAATACAACACTGTATTTACACATTTGGGGACAGCAAGGAAAGTGTCAAAGTCTAATTCAAGTTACGGTTAGAGATCCCGGACTGGGAGTTTGCGGATTGGGATAAGGAGTTTGCGGTATACCGATGACCAAATTCTGACCACAAAATGGAAACAGCCCTTACTGTTACCATAATAATTAATATATAAAGATGTTTTTCTAAATTTGTTTAATGTACTATACCATTAATAATAGAGTTGAGTTTTTGTCACAGCAAATTGTATACGAAAGTTTAAATATAGCAGCCCCCTACTTGTGATACGTTGTAAAGGCTTCAGGCTTCAAGAAGTGGTAAACAATAATGGTGTCTACATTCATAATATCTTTCTCTAAGTTTTAAAGTTACCAAACTGTAAATCGCCCAAGAAACCAAAAAAATATTTTCTATTAAAAAATGTACTCTTTAATTTCGGCCCACAGTGTATATGCTTTCCAACGTTTTCAGTTATAATTATACAGGGTGTAACAATAAAGGAGACGAATAACGATTAGCAAATTTGATGCTACAGTAAAAGAAATAGTTGACCTAAGAAACTGAATTAAAATTTCCGGAGCATCCCATTTACTCTGAATAATTGAGCTAGATTGCAACACCCTATGGCAGCTAAATTAAATGATATTCAGCGAGACAGGAGTAGATAAGATTATGTTCTCTTACACGGTATACTTTTAGGAAAGCTTATATATCTCATTTCATTAGTATAAGTGAGTTACTAATTACTTAGAGTACTTCTTTTAAGTTTGTTTTTCCTTTTTTAAATCTATTGTAGACTTTGCGCTGGAATTTGGATGTAAACAAAATTATATTTTTCGTTTTTTTGTGCTAGAATCTTAGTAAGATTCAAGTATAGTTTAATGAAGATTTATAATTAATTATGTAGATGGTATTTTGGAAAATAAAATATCGGGAGAAGACAGAAAAATGTAAATTTTAGCACTACTCCACGTTTAGGATTTAACATGGATAAAAGTCAACAATTTCCTTTTCCGGTTTTTAAATATTATGCTTAAAAACCAAATTTACGCGGTTTCAATAAAGCAAAAGTCGAGGAGGAGAAGGTAATTTCTGATGTGTAAACAGAATTTTTGAACGGCAATATTGATCTGGTTTCTTTGTGGAGATCTTTTTCATCTCCTTCTCTTTTTCATACACTGGGGAATTCATGAGTTCCATTTAATATTCCTTTTGAGAGTTATGTTCGCTTTTGTGAATGTCTGTACTTGAACCGTACATGTTAGGAAATTTCTCAATTTCTTCATTTTTCTTAATTTGCATTTATAACTTTTACAAATACCCGAAAAGAAAATTCCAAATAATAAGCGATAAAAAGTTGATTCGTTAAATTAAAAAAGAAATTAAATATTTGGTTAAAGGACTCCATTGAGAAAAGACAACTAACAGCAATTAAACGTTTATCAAGTACTTAAAATTGATTAAAGCAATAAAATATTTATTACCCTCGATTTTTAACGTCCCTGCCTTCAATTTCCATTGTCACTAACTGATCTAATCTTCTTTTCCTCAACCAAACTTTTCAATTACCTGCTATAAAGTTAACAAACATATTTTCATCTAATTAAGCTTTTTATTTTTTAATAAAAAAAAATTCTGTCTATTTTTGAAGCGTTCTCGATGGAAGTTCAGAGGTTCATCCTGATCGAGGTTTAAATGTATCGTTTACTGACATAAGCGCCAGTTTATGTTTCCGTCGAAATAACGATTTCAAAATTTTTCCTCGTTAACAACAGAATTGACGACGTTTCGTGAACGCGGGGCATACGCGATTATTGTGATTCTATAGAGCAAACTAACGAGATTGAATGGATGCCTATTAGCAGAAAACGGACATTTTATTTTAATCATACAATTTTAAATGCATTGATGAACAATATCCATTCTAAGTATAGGCACTTATTTTTGTGAAAAGTACAGTTATTATAATTGTACGTTGTGGCATTATTTTGGGGATTGATTTGCATCATAACCTGTGATGAATTTAAGTTAGAAACTGAGGATTCCTTTTCTTTATTTTTATTTTCTCGAAGGTTCTCTATAAGTTGGAAATGGTGTTCTTCATGAAATTGTAAATATGGTTTCAAAGAATGGGTAGAAGAATGTCCTGTAATCTTAATTACTTCTTGTTACCAACTCCTTCTTTTGCTAATGCAGATATTGCAGAAGCTCTATGTGAATGATTGGTTATTTTTATTTTTTTTGTGTCTATACCAATTGATTCTGCCGATATTTTCGTCCACTTTGAAATTGTATTAATTCCCAATGGTGAATTTTTGTACCATATTCCTTTCTCCCAATTTGGATGTACTGTTAAAAATAATCTTGTTGTTGTTAGATAAGGATTGGATTCTCTTTTTTCAATAATTTTTAAAAATAAACGAACCGGATACAAATTGTTGTTAGCATTATTTCTTACCAGCCACTTACTGCCAGATAAAGCTTTTGATCCTCCTTGTGTCGTTTTGGAAAAGATTGGATTATATTCTACCCTGCCAGTAAAATTACCTTTATTATCATATTCTTTTTTAAAGTAATTAATATCACAATTAGCAGCTTCATTTCCACGTCATGCTAATTCGAACGAACATAAATGAAAAAACTTTTTTTGTAACCCATCAGGATTATCTTCAGAATAGCTTTCTACCATTTCCATTAATTCTTCTTTGGTAAACGCGTTAGAACTTCTTTTTCTGGTTTCAGGTTCAGCCTGAAGCTTTTTACGTTTTGTATCCCTGGCCAATCTAGCAAATTTATAGGTAATATCTTTAAATGGATCAATATTGATGTTAAATTCTAGAAAATATTTTTCCTGAACCATTTGAGCAGTCGTATTCCAAAGTGTTTTCACACTAGCTTCAGTATAATCAGTTCCATCTCTTTTTTTCATGTTAAAACCATAATCTTCAAGAATTTTTGCTATAACTTGTTCAGAAGTATCCTTTCCTAACGTATAATTACGTGCGTCCATAAACATTATAAACTGTTCCCACGCAGACTTTTTTGTCTTCATTGTATTTCGCGGTATAGGTACTTTGCTTAATTGTACTCTCTATTTCATTCATTGAATTATTTCCAAATCTTGTATTATTCATGTTAATAATACTTATTTAAATTTTTGAAACAGTTTTAATGATTTTTAGACAGTTAAATAAATAAATAAACAACTTAGTTTCCTTAGAAACCACTAACAAAGATTTTATATTCCTCCATTCCTCCTTGTTGCTTAATTCCGTAAAGAAATTCTTTGAAAAGTTATACTTTTTCATTCTACCGTCTTGTGGCATGTCCCAGTTTGTCTGATTTCTAAGAAGTGAGGGGGTGGTTTTTTTCCTGTATTTATTGATAGAAAGGGTGGTTCTCAATCCCTGGGCAACATTAAAACCATTAAAGGATTTGATTATTGCGTTTTGTTTCTCACTAGTCTAAAACTCCTCGTTTACTTGAAGGTCCTTCAATAGGTTACTAAGGACCATGTACATAAATGTATATAAATTTAACAGTACAAAAACTTTCCGGTATAACTTCGTAGTTACTCACATATTTATGTTGTTTTAACAGTTTAAGCATAAAGTTGCCAAATTTATACCAGTCCGAGAGTAAGTTTAATTCGATGACTTTCATGTTTTGTCAATTCAGTTTCCAAACTACCGCCCCCCCTCCCACAGGATAGGGTCGGCAAAAACTGCTTGCTAACGCCGGCCTCCTACAACAAACTAAAGCATGTCCTGGCATTACAAATGAACTTGTTTTACCACTCGCCGAAACCCAACAATTTAATCAAAATGTCCCGGCAGACTTAGCTCTGGTTTGTTAAGTTGTCTTCTCCCTCACAAAACTTCCACTAGATGACGCTTTCATAGTAATTGGCTTGGTTACTACGTGTACAGCGTTAGATAGTATACATACATAATTTATAAACAAAAAAATCCAATTTTTTTTTGTATTTTTCTCAAGAGAATAAAGTAGACTCGTTAGCGAAGGGGAGAAGTGACGAAATATATTTTTATTGGGTTAAAATTATTTTTCTTATTCTTTTAAAACAACGACTAAGTATTACAGTCAATAATTTTCTCTTAATGGTGTTTAGTAGTTTGTTAACACGTTTCGTTTGACAGGTCTTTATAAGTTATAGGTGTTAAAATGTCTGTGAATGTAGCTAAAGGTGCTTTCAGATGCGCGTATTGATGAGTCTCTTTTGAGAATACAAAATAAGGACACGAAATATTCTTGGAACGTAGAATATTTCAAGAATGTTACATGCTTATCATACACTAGAAACATTATTTGAATATATCCGCACAGGATGTGATGGCAATGAAGGGATTTGCTAATAAGTTCTACTAGTTCAGTCGATAGGGGTAACAACTACAAGTAAATAGCAATACGGCTGATTTTTAACGTATGTAGATTTATATAAAAAAATTTACCAGTCTATCGATTTCCCAAATTAAAAAAAAAATCAAAAATCTTTTTTTTTTTCGAAATTTTTCAATATTTCGCGCTGGGAGGAAGGTAGAAAAAAATAAAAAATACCACCATGTAGGAGGAGTATTTTGCAATAAAAAAGGTTTCTTGCATTTCTTTCGTCCGAGCATTGGTTTGTCCGGGAAAAATTCGGTAAGTTTGTGTTCCGCATCCGCGCGACTCTATTTTCTGAAGCCCGGCGGAGTACATTGTACAGTTAAAATGTAGATATAAATAATTGTAATACGGCGTTTTAAAGAGGGCTTCAAGATGTCATTTACCGAGTGGTAAACCACCCTGCGAAATACTGTCACAAATTTGCAAAATCACGGGAAATCGCGCGAAACACGGGAAATCTTGCGAAATAGACCTTTTTAACGGAAGACATCTTGTGGTTGCGGTGACCGTTGTCCACCTATAGATTTATATAGGAA
>CAJUYI010006348.1:1204-13900 GCA_910591695.1 Galerucella pusilla
AGGGAAAGGGAAAGGGAAAGGGAAAGGGAAAGGGAAAGGGAAAGGGAAAGGGAAAGGGAAAGGGAAAGGGAAAGGGAAAGGGAAAGGGAAAGGGAAAGGGAAAGAATATTCATTTTTTTAAAAATGTTCTATTTTCAGCTACCACTGTCACGTATCATAACTTGGGAGTTTCTTGTAGTGCGGACAAGCTGTCTTTAACAGAAACCGCTAAAGTACAATCGACTTCTACAGTTTTAATTCGTCTCCATGGAGTGTTTATGGTTATTGGTTGGATAGGAACGGTTTCTTTGGGTAGCTTAATCGCTCGATTTTATAGAGATTCATGGACTGGTACTTTATTAGGAAAAGATGTTTGGCTTACGGTGAGTATTTTTTCAATATTGGCAAGTACATCATTTTGATAGTTGAATATTTCAACGAGAATGTGCGTGGAGATTACCCAACTGTCCATTGTTAAGAGTTTCCCATATGGAAAATTTTGTTTTACTTATTGAGAGGTAATTCCTTCCTACAATAAGAGATTCTATTAATTATCTCAAGAGTTTTTAAGTGCTGCATACAATATGCAGCACGCAAGAACAGAATTGGGAATATTCTGAAAACAAACTCCATCATTATGAAAATGATCAGAAATGTCGTTTGAGGTGACATTAAAAAGGTCTGGATTTTTGGATCTACAATAATTTTGTTTTAAAACATGTGTTTTTCGAACGCATTTTTGGAAAAGTATATTTTTTTGAAAGTTGTGTGTTAATTTCCCGTTTATTTCAGATGCACACCATATTTACGATGTTGACCTGGATTCTAACTATGGTTGGTTTTATTTTGATATTCGTTGAACTACAAGCTTGGTCAGCTGAATCGAATCCACACGCTATTTTAGGAACAGTTACTACGATTTTATGTTTCATCCAACCAATACCGGCATATTTCAGACCTTCACCAGGCACAACGAATAGGCATCTCTTCAACTGGTTTCACTGGTTTGTGGGAAATAGTTCCCATATTATTGCCAGTGAGTTCAATTCAAATTAATTTTCCAGAAGTGTAGCTTATTTAAATTTTCTGTTTCAGTCGTCACTTTATTCTTCGCTGTGACATTGACAAAAGCTCAATTGAATGATCAAGTTTACTACATATTGGGAGCATACGTAGTACTCCATCTCATAGTACATTTCGTGTTATATGTAAGTATATTTTAAGAAGAGTAATCCTTGTCAAGGTATAGCGGTGAATCGTTGCCTTCAGTAATAATGCAAAAATTTGGATTTCTAAAGAAAAAGGACAATATACTGTCATCAATTTACAGATGGAGGAATATTTATATATTAATTGATAATAATATACTACTGGAATTATAATTTATTCTCATACTAGTATTTATTCTAGTATTCTAGTAATTATTTAAATATACATACTGAGTCACTGATACAGTCTACATGAATAATTAGCGGCTGAATGTTACTATTATCCAAGCACTAACTGACATATTTTAAACAGAATTTTAGATTGAAGCCACAAGAATATACTTTGTTTTCAAACTAAGAAGAACATTTTGAGAAACCGCTACTGAAAGTCACTAGTTTGAGGGTGTGCTTCGGCAGGGTTGTGTTCAAACTTTCAGAAAAAAATTATTGTACTTCTTGCAGTGGTCGTGGCGAATGAGACATAAGGATGTTTAAATATCAAATCTCCATTATAGGTCAACGGTGTCTAAGAGATCTAATTCTTTGTCTGCTCTACCCGTTTGAAACCATAAAAACAGACAACCAAGACCCACAGAAGCAGTGGGTGAATTGGTGAAAATCACAACTTTTTTAGTCGCAAATTTGGCTTGGTGAGAAAAGTGGTGCCAGGATAAAAAAATATAGCATGAAAATGCAAGTCTCAACGACTAATTTAAGACCAGCCAAGTTCAAAAAGTTTTGTTATAAGCCGAGAGTTTATAAATATTGGATTGAATGGGCGTACTACTGGCTAAATGGACATCGTTCCTAAGCCAAAAAAACTACCTAAAACAATGAATCCTGTGTTAGACGATACTACTAATCCACATGGACCAAAAATTACAAGTTCAACAGAAAACCAAATTATTTCGAATAACAATGGATACATTGAGAAATGGCAAATGTGGAGTGGCAAAAGAGTTTGTCAGCTTTTTTGACGCCCTATTTCCTAGTGGCTTCAGACAGACTTTGTTTCAGCTGCTTTCATAGATGTTTTGAAATCTTTTTTGATTGCTCCATGCTTTTGATCGTTTATTCAATGATTCAACGGCAGGTGTGAAAGTTCTAGCAACAGTAGAAACAACTATAAATTCCCTAAATGAAAAATTTATTCAGAAAAAATCATCTGAGATGATACTTGTAAGACAATAAAAATTGGTAGATTGGCATAGAGTGTGAATGGAGGCTTATTCGACTACACTTTTTGTCAGGCATTGTTGAAATCGAATAGGTACAATGACAAATTACGGCTTCACAATAAAAAGTGTGATTACATGAGTTTCTGTCTCCTGGATTTATGCATAAAAATCAATAGATATGAATATAATCTAGGCAAGTTTGTGTGGAAAGAACCGTTTTGAATTTTCCATGCTTCAAATGCAACACTGCTTCTGTCATCTATTAATAGACTACAGTCAAATTTGAAGCAAGCTACGTCATTAACGTTCACGTTAACCTTAAGTGTTTGATATCCATTGCAAACAGGCAGCCTAATTAATGTCAAGGAAATTGTAGAAAAGTGAATTGAGTGTGTTGATTCACTATTGATTGATTCCACTATTGATTCATGCGGTATACCCGTCAGATTTAGTCCTCTGCGACTATTTTCTGTTTCCAGTAGTGCATAAGCTGTTGCGCAGTCAATTCTAAAAGACACTCGCCTGTCAAACTAATCTAGAATCAATCGTCACATATTTGTTCAGTAATGTTTTGTTTTACTTTCAGTTCACGTTCAGTTGGCGAAGAACCATTCTAGGTGTGTACATCTTATTATTAGTCATCATAATGCTATTATTGGTTACGGTAGTAGCCATGGCTCCGAAGTCTCCTTTTACCTATAGCACCTAATCAAAAATTAGTCATTTTCGTACCACCCTACTGTTTTGAGTGTAAATATTTTAGTGTTATTTATTTCAACCGTTTAAGGTATTCTTTTAATGAATTGAAAATAATATACAAAAATTCCGTGTTTGATAGCCCGAGTAGTGGGATTGTTTCAAAAAATAGAAAATCGACAACAGTTTCATTCATCTCAATATGTTTTTTTTTTTCGAAAATTTCGTGTCAATCTACTCACTAATTTTATTGAAAAACAAATCTCTATACTCGAGTTAACAGATACGAAGAACTATTATTTTTCCGGTTGATAATGTTAAGTGAAGAATTAATTTTAATGAAATCATTGTTTTTAATTGTTAGCAAATAATTAAATATATTTTGCTTTGTGTTAAATTTTTAAAAATAATATCAATGCTTCCAGAAGCTGCGGATATATTTCAACTGCAAGTAATTCCGAAGCGGCATTTATAAAAAATGTTTTATATGGAGTGCAGAAAATCATTGTTATTACATTCTAGATTGATTGATTAACAAGATTGATTAACAAACATTGATATTGAAAACCTTTTTGTGTGAGAGGAAGAGTAATAATATAATACTATAAAACCTTCTCAATTCGGAGATATTTGCAGTTGAAGTGAGTCAGAAGCTTTTGGGACACTTGGTTTATTGAGCTAATTAGATTTTCATAGCCATTAGAGCACGTAGTGTCAATCACATAGTATCTGGAATACTAGAACCCTTTGTACTATTTATTGTAGAATAAAGAAAATTCTTGGAATTGAACAAACTGCTGTGTTATTGACGCATAGGCCCATTTGGGCAACGGATAGTGCAATCAGTGTTTCTTAAAATAACTTTATTCTTCTCGAATGAATTCACTTTCTTCCGTTGAAACAAGCTGTTCCTTGCTTTTTGAGACTGTTTTTTGACCAGCCGTCTCCTCTTCTGCCAATCGCAAATCACAGATACTGGTATATCTCAACACCAACAAACTTCATATTAGGCCTGCCGTGATGAATTGCTCACAGCAAACCATCATAGGCATTCAGGTTGGAATGCACAATAGTATATTACATAACGAGTGTGAAAAATCACTTCCGCACAAGTTATGTATACTAGTTTTCCTACGACCACGCGATATACTTTTACCGAATCAGGCATGTACAATCTTGCGTTTTTATGTAGATGTGAGAGGTTTTACATAAGCGTATTTGTTATTACTTTATATAGTTTTGATAAATTACCTTTGAAAGTGGCCCAGGAAATTGTGATTTTTATGCGATGAAGAAGAGTGCCTTCATAGAAAAGTTGGAATAAATGTTGGTACACAAAATATTACGAACATTTATCTTAACAACTAACAACAATTGGAAACCGAACATCAGAAATAAAACTGTTTTTGCTACATAAATATTGCGATTCAGAATTGATTATTAATTTGAATCACTGTGAAAATTAAAAGTAAAATTATCATTATATGGACAAATTAACTTAGGAAATACGCATTTGACATATATATATATATATATATATATATATATATATATATACATAAATTTGCGGGGTAAATAGACTAGCAACATTCAATTTGACAGCTCTTTTATCCGTACACATACGGATAAGTTTTTTTTCCGTACGGGTATGAATAAACGCTTGACTATGTTTCCTGCATATGGAATATTGTTCATAGAGAAAAGCTCTGATGATATCATATTCATTAACATCATCATCCTCAATATTCTAGCCTTTTTGGTTTGTGTTAGTTTCTGTTTGTGCTCCCTGAGAATCAATTCAGTATTCGTATTCTTGGATAATTAATGTTAGATGTTAGATTTTTTGTTTTCCTTTTTCCTGGATCACTTTTTCAAATACGCACTCAAGCAAAGATGGGAAAATAAATTTCCCTGTCTCTCTTCTGTTTTTATTTCAAAAGGTTCTGGAAATACCCTTTTAATTTAGTGGTTTTTCAATGATTGCTAAAGGTTTGAGCTGCAGGCCTTGTTATTATCCACCTTCTGTCTGTCTCAAATCCAATTAACAAACGTAAGTTATGAAATCAAACAACATCTACATCAAGTAAAGCCTCATCTATTCAATTTTTAACAAACGTACTTTCAAAATTTTTGTTACAATTTTTTTATATATGTGAATATTAAAATTCAAAAATAAATGGTTTTTACAAAGAAGATCATAAATATTCCTTATATCTTTTTTTCAGAAAACACCGATATCTGAACTAATTCTACAGAATTTCGAACAAAAGAATGGAACTGATTTAGATAAATACAATATTTGATTCAAAACTTTCAGAATATTCTGTATGTTACAGCGCTCTCCCCAATCAATAATAAAGTTCTCTGTTATTGGTTTGGGCTTCAACTTCCCGATTCCCTTTCAGTGTTTCAGATGGCGCAACTCTCCCCGCTATTGCGTGTCGCTACTCTCAATTCGATCGCGTTTCTCCACAACTTATTGAACCACCGCGAGTGCCGAGTATAGTATTTCAGCCTTCCATACTTGACAGGAGGGCATTTAAAATTCAACATACAAGAATGCGTGTATAGCTGGAAGTGACCCTTCGCGACACTTTATTATAACCGAAAAATAAGAAACTCATGGTGCTGGTGCATTCAACAGTTGATGACTTCATTAATAATTTGGAATAATTTGTGTGACAGTGCGCGTAATGTGCTAGTAAAGCGTTTCAAGGGTCTCTAGGGCCTAGTACCGTACGAGGGTCGGCATTTATCATGCAGGCCCTTTGAAGTGTTTTGGACATGGGCTATATGAGGAGCTTGGGGGCCCTGATTGGGCTTGTGGGGCTGCTTTTGATGGTTCAGTGCAGTGGAAGTGAGTTCGAATCTGATAAACTCCAGTTTGAAGCGGCTTTTCAAGGTAAGTTCAAGCAAACAAACAAGTATAGATGAGAGTATTTGAATGAGTATCTCACTTTGATATAGTGATTACAATATATTATTCGCTTCCCAAGAATAAAACTACCTAAAATTTCCTTTAACTATGACTATATTGGAATCGAATCTCATTTTTAAATGAAGGATTAACGCAAAATGTTCAAGTATTGGAAATTTTCCTCCGTGTATAGCCAAAATAACTCCTTTTTACTTCGAAAATTGGATTTATATTAAAAGCAACCTATAATCTGGATAAAATTTCAATATATCCAAAAAATTGATATTTGAAATAATGGGTATTGACATTTCGTCGCGATTACAATACAAACAAAAATAAATGTACCGAATGATGTCATCTTTGGATTCAATGATTGGTGGAGTGTTCAAATTGTAACAGTATGATATATTGAAATCATATTCAAATAACATGAATCAAAAATTTGATTTTACATCACTTCGCAGTCTAGCAATAACGGTGGTATATCACGTTTTTCCTATAGTTTTAAATTTTTTGGAACCTGTAAATGCTGTATAGAGGTTATCCCCACAATAAAAATGTTTTAATACTTCCCAAGTCTCCCAAGTTGCCAGTTTCACATTTCATATTTGGCAAGAAACTCTATTAACCTCTATCAAACTAAGAAAAATGTGATATTCCATTCAAAATCTTGATGTTTCAAATAGCGGAGAGCTCGGCGGAGAGGAACACTTAAAAATAGTCTAGCTTTATTTTTTCGGAGGTGCTGAACAAGAATATAAAAATTATTTTTTTCAATCCAGGGAGCATGGTGAAAGTTACCTAACTATTAAACCGAAAATGCGAGAAAAAGGATTATACGATTTTCGACGATTATCTCGTGATTTCTTGACGAATAATTCCTGTTTTCCCACGAAAATTGGATGAGTTCCATTTTACATTTGAGCAATGAATGTAAGGCATTTTTTTATTTCATACTTCACGTACGGTGAAAGAAATTGAGTGAGGAACTTTATAATAACTGTGTATTTTTAATACGTGATATCAAAATCTAAAAATCGAAGAGGTTTTTGAATAAGTTTAGTTATTGATAATTAGTTGAATGAGTTTAGTTATTGATATGAAGTAGAGGATAGATAAAGCGATCTTAAGATGAATGGTCTCGCCGCATATAGTTGTGAGTAAAAAAAATTGGCACCTTTTCACAATTTTTCGACGAGATAAAGAAATCTGTTAGCAGAAGCAGAACCAGTTTCAGACAGATTTTTCATTATTGCACTAGCGATTTTTGTACTTCCTTTTTTTATAAATAACAGAATAACAGTTGTTTCGACAATAAATGGAATATTTGAACTTTTTGAAACTTTCGTCAATTTATTTATTCTCCCAGCAGCTGGGGACTTGGACCTATTATTTTGTTGTTGTCTGTACCAACATATTATGTATCATTTTTGCGTGAAAAGCGATTAGAACACAGCAAGTTTTAAGCAACATACAATCAACTTATTATATATAACAAATTATTCTTACTACCAGATGGAACGATTTCAGTTTCTAAAATGAATATAACAGCAATTGGAACCTGATTTTATTGCATTGTTGAATACATTTTTCCAGTTTTCAAAGAGAAATATCTCCTTTTCATATTTGCATTCTTACCTATAACCATCGATAGTTGAACAGACTATACAGAGTTCGGCAAAAGTCCGGGACCGAACAAATATCGAAGAGAATATAGATTTTGTGGGAGATCCTTTTTTTTCATGGAACACCCTATATTTTGTTGCATTTTCTGATTGCCCCTGAAAAATACGATACTTCTTTATAATGGTTCCCTATACCTAAATACAGAGGGTTCCGAGTTACGCTGAATTTTTCAAAAATGTGAACATTTCGAAAAAAAATAATAACTTATTAATATAACAGATTCTAGCAAATTTTCTCTCACATCTAAATAGTTGGACATTCGTTGAATGTATTCCACGATTGAGTACTAAATATCTCTTCCCAATGCTATTATTCACAAAGGTGCGTTTATGTCGCGAGCCGCATGCCAGTGACATAAGCACCTGAGTCATATATGCGTGTAGAATACTATATTTTGTCCACAACCATAAATTACCTGTTTGAGTATACATTTTTTTTGTCGAACTAAAACACTATAGTTCATTACATTGTTTATAAAGCTTATTGGATTTTTTATAATGGGGCAACCTAAGAGAGAAAGTTGATGGAACAAAATTAGACCATAGTATCGGAGATCTGGAACAATTAATAATTGATGCTGTGAATGGAATCATCCCAAACAATCCAAGGAATGCTTATAAAGAATTTGAAATAAGAATAAAGGAATGTTTTGTAGTTGTTGGATGATATGACGAATAATTATTGAATCTATTTAATAATGAATCGAGTTATCGAAATGAACGGCATTGATTAGATTATTATCACATTCTCGAACTTAGTGCAAAAGTTCATCGTATTTTTCAATCAAATGACTATAAACGTCAGCTACTCTAGAACTACCTCGAGAACTACAAATGAAAATTTCTCTCCCGTTGGGCACCCCAACTATGGACACACTTGAATTTTGAATCTTGAATGAATCTTGAATTGTATTCCATAACTCGTTTTGTGAATTAATATGTTTATGATGGACCAGGGATTTCATGTCGCTCCACAGATAAAAACTGACTGGGTTGAAATTAGGAATGTTAGGTGGCCATTGAAATTAACTACCACGTCCAATTGAACTGTGGGGGAAGTTTTATCGAGTCTTATATAAACCACATTGCTCTGCTCAAAAGGTCTTAGTAATGTATCTCCTATTATACCAAGTCAAACATTCATTATAAGTTCACGCTGGATATAACTTCAAATTGAATGTATTTTACTTTTGTGTTTATAGACAGTATTGTCACCTCCATTATTGACATTTTATCCAGGTGGGTGTCGCTTTAAAAAAAGCATATAATGTTCAATGTTCAATAATACATACTTTGTAGCATACCAATCGAATGAGTGAAACAATTTTCCTATCTTCATGAGGGTGGAATATCAAAACATCAAGCGCCAAAAGTTCAAGAGAGGAGTGTCCAACACTAGTGTCTATAGAGGAATCTTTGATGTCCAGAAACTCTCGCACCAGACGCAAAATACAAATACTGGATGTGGTTTTATAATCAAAAATTTCCCAGAAAATGAAACCGACTGGGTCAAAAAATTTAAATTTATCTCTTCCAAAGACAGAGGTCTCAAGTCTTCTTAAAGTCTCTCGTCACAAGCTCTTCAATATACTGTGGAACAATATAATAATTCCTTTTTCACTACAATTCCAGCATACTGTGGACAAATCTAATCCAAAAACACAAACCACATAATTATTCAAAGATTATTAATTTGAAAGTTTGTTTGTAGTGTAGTAAAAATCCACAAAGTACATTTAACAACTTCAATACAACGGTCGTTATTTTTTTATGTGAAAGCTGTTCAATTACATTTAAAACATCCCTAGGATGTGTCCCTAGGATGAGTCAAATATCAACTACAGTATCATCAAAAACTGGAAATCAAGAACAAGGAAGTTTTAATAAGATTGTGGATTGTGAGTAAGCTTGTTTCTCATTAATTTGTGCTTCACTTCTGTTGAATTCTTCGGAAATACTCCCAATTTCATGAATGTAGCTTCGAGTTTACGGATTCTACTAATTAACTTTTGTCTCATCCATCTCATGATCTAGATTGGATACTTTTTCCTCTTGAGAGATTTATAAACCTTAAAAGGAAATTATCTTTGGAAATCTGATGTGATTTTATGTGGGTGGAACGTTCGGAGTTTTTGAGGTTCCAGACAGTTCTTCAATATCACATTCAGTGAATAATAAACGCGACTCAATACCTCAAGACCTCAGACAGACAATTACAATGTCAATGTAATATATAATCTATTTAAACAATAAAAACACATGGCGCAGTCAGTGAGCTGTCTTAGAATTGAATTGAATAATATTTTAATTGACAGACGACCAGAAAAGTAATCAATAAAAGAGTTCAAAGCAACAGATCAAGGTTCCGGACAGGTGCTTAAGATTACAATATGGGAAAAATTTTACTTCATCCGGGAACAGTGTTTGGTATTCTCCATACTGAAGCTTTTTTCGTAAATAATATGAATTCAAAATCCTCTTTTAACTGTCTTTTTCTTTTCTTCCTCTTCACTATCACTAATACGCAACAAAGATTCGTGCATCTAGTTGAAATTATCAAAAAACTACCACCACTTGTGTAATTACTGTTGATAATTTTTCATTCAAGCATGTTGTCAGCTGAAACTGCATTCGGTTATTTTCATATTTTGTTAAAAGAGCCCTCCTCCTTCAGAGTCGGTGTCTTTCGCCAAAATAAACTCATGCAGTTATTAGACAACATGCTTTCATAAAAATTTTTGGTAATTTTGATGCACTTGTGTAATTACTCTCGAATATTTTTTCACTTGTCAATAGCTGGCATTTTCGTGGTTTTAACCAATAGCAATACATTATTCTAGCCAATAACTCGGTGTTATACTGCTTATTTTTTTCGTATCATTTTCAACCAATCATATAGTAACCACATCGACATCAATATTCTGACGTTTATCAAAAATGAGTCGATTTGGATTGTGATTTCCATTGTACCAATTTGTATCTAAATGTTTATATCTACTCAACAAATAATCGTATCAGATACAATACGTACTTCAAAATAAATACGGTTATACACCTCAAACTTCCTGGATAATTACAAATCGTGTCAGTTTGACAAAATAGTCCTCCCGCTTCGCGGTCGAATTATTTAAAATGTCAAACTGACACTTTTTGTAATTATGCAACAAGATATCGTTGTATAACCTGATTATTTTGAAGTACTTATAGTATTACTACTGATAAATTAACTCCAATGTTAAAATGTCATATACCTGAAAATGTTATTGTCACTTTGACATTGATAAAAAAGGAGCATCCTTATTTATCGCGATAAAAACTCCTCTTCCTCAATATCTAGTAAGCGGATGTCACTTTTACACAATGTTCATCCATATATTCTGTCGTTAATTTATCTTGCCAAAAAACACTCGAGCTTTTCTTTTATCGGATAAATTTCTCTTTGCAACGAAACAGTTTTGGCAAAACTGTCATGTGTCAAATTCCATCCAATCACCTCAGGACTACAACGATAATACCATATACTTTGGCAAGTTTATCTAAAGCCGTGAAAGGAATGCAGTCGAAATTATTCGATATTGCTACGTTTAACTATGAAAAAGCTAAAGTGCTAAGTATGTAGTGATAATAATTGGAAAAGGGACTTGTTAATATCTACAATATGATTAAATGTTTACTCTGATGTGCTTTTTTCCTTGGATTTTGTCTATCAACATTATTTTCCCAATTTATGAATATTAAAAGAAAATTTGCTATGGCTTCTTCAAGTTTTGGCAGCGTTGTGCGAAAACCATAATGACCACACCCTCATAACTTCATAATTGGTGATTTTTATCGCCTGACCAGCTGACTTCTTATTGGCAGGCGCCCACGTGTGTTCTTCTCTTCCACTTCGTCAATTGATTGATATTGATTTATTCAGAGGCGTTGGTATTGTCAGTGACATTTGTATTTTCAGTTCTACTTGGTAAAATAGGTACCGTATGCCATTTGCACATTTATGTCAGATAGGCTCCATGTTTCCTCGCCTCTTACCGATGCCCCGTAGTTTCAGGTAAATTGCCAAACTATACATGTGGTGTTTGCAGTTTGGTGTTTTTTTTCAATAAAGATTGATTAAACGTCAAACTGACAACTTGAATATTAACCAAGAACGCCATGGTGAAATAATCAACATTATGCGAGAAATTTCTTAAACAGTGGAAATTAACAATCCGTCAACTTCAGCAAACTCTTCTTCTTCCAATTTATCTTTTACCAATTGTACTTTTGTATTATCCCATATCCACATATTGGAAAAATATTCTTATCGAATATATTATATGACATATAAATGACTTAATATCCATAAGGAATGTCACATAAGTTACCACTTATATGACGATTGGAGTAAAAAAATTATTCTACCCACTCCATTTTATAAGTACTATTTTATTCATAACTATCAGCGAAACGAGCGTAGCGATATACCAGCTGTTATCTTTTTGAGTGAGTTTTTTATTCCACTTTCACTCTTTCCTGTTTATTTTTAGCTTTCCGAGGAAATAAGTACATCAGAAAATGGCTTTAAATCCATTATAAAATGCGTTGTTTGGTTATGACAATACAAGGTCTGGGAATATCTAGGAATAATAACTATTGTACTAAACTTGAAATTGTTTTTCCACTTTTTGGTTCGATTTTTGGTTTTTGGAGCTATTATGAATTTTTTTCGTTTTCACTTTTCAAGCCAATTTGAATTCAGTAGTATAATTTGACTTGATATCGATAAAAATCATGTCATACATTTCTGCTTTGTATATAATCTCCTTTTCGTGTGGAAACAGTATTTATTGGTGAATATCTTTATAGCTGAGTACACATGACTAGAAAGTCAAGAAAACATTTTTGTATTGTATTCTGTGTGAAATTTTCATTTTAAAATTGCAAAGCGCTTTCGGCGGTTAAGCCATCATCAGTGCCATACTTGTCAGATATGAAACAAGAAACTTAGTCAAATGTCTACAACACATTAACGTCACTATTAAAATTACATT
>CAJUYI010006349.1:0-13899 GCA_910591695.1 Galerucella pusilla
ATAGCTGCATCATGTGTGGTCTATAATTTTCTTATAGACAGAGAAGAAATTAATTATCAAGAAAATGTTCTTGAAGAAAATGAAGAAGTGGACAATGGACAACATGATGAAGCAGAGAATGCAGCTGTTGTGAAACGGAACAATATTGCTGCATTATTGTGAAAAAAAATATTTCGTGTTTTTACTTTACCATTTTATTTACTTCATAACTGCTATTTCTATATTGTGTATTTATTGCAGTTGAATAAATTGAATTAATTTAAAAATTTGACTGTAGTTTCTTATAAAAACCTGCAGATTGATACACTATAGCAGCATTTTCAGTTTTCAGCTATTTTCGGATTTCTGTAAATACAAAGTTTCAATATGGACAATCATCTGTTCCTATGAAATACCCATATTCTTAGAAGCATAATAAGATTAATAAGACAATAGACCCCACGGACCGATAAGCCGGTTACCGTCATAAAATCAATTATTGCTTTTGCCGAAGCTTAACAAATTTCCAGAATTTGTTTATTAAAATACCCAAATTGCAGGTGGAGGAAACTATTTACAAGTCCCTAGGAAATACCCATATCGGTATTAGCATAAAAGATTAATAAGACAAATAAAACCTTCTTTGAAATTTGAAGTTTAAAAGGAATGTAGGATTCAGATTATAGAAAACGGAAAAACTTTTAATAATCTATACTTTTAACTGTAATAAAAGTGTATATTAATGATTAATGAATAATAATATATTGGGTAGTTATTGAAAATAAGCAATAATAGGATTAATAAGAATAGTGTGTATTGTGTGATAATGAGTAGGTAGCTAATTAAGTGCATATTTCTCGACCACTAAATAGCTGTTGTGTTTCTAGCTTTGGATAGTCAAATGAAAATCTTCAATTTATTTTACTAATACAACTTTAATATCATTATTAATTAATAATAACACTATATACTGAAAAATAAATTCACATTACTACTACTATATACAAAAGAAAACTATTTCCTGGTGTTTACGGCAATCTGCTTTAGGATCTCATTTCTCTCTCTTTGGATTTCATTATTTTCTTCGATTGCTATTCTTAGTTTTTTTAATTCTTCGACCCTAGCTTTCTCAACATCGAGTTGTTTTTTTCTCAAATTACACAACTCTGTATTTTTTGGGGTTTTTCTTCTGTTGCTGGGTGCAGCTTGTGAATTAACATTTGCCTCTGCATGTTCCTGTACAGTAATATTTGATGAACATGAAGGTACCGCAGATCTTGAAGGTAGATCAGGTGAAACATCAGGTGATATAGCTGGTAACGCAGATGTCGAGGGAATGGAAGCTAAAGTTTCGGGTATGTTCACCGTCAAATCATTAAAAAATATTGTATCCAACTCATCAAAGTACTCCCAGTTGGTTGGACCTCTTCCCGTTTTTTTTTATTTGTCCTTTTGTACTTTAAATGTTTTTTTCAAGTTCCTAAATTTTCGATCAAGGATATCGATAGATACATTATATCCCAATTTGTCAAAAACTCTCTTAATTTGTTGCCAAATATCCCTTTTTTTCCTTTTGGGGTTTCGGAAGTCATCCTTATGCTTATGATATTCTCTTAAAAGCAGTCAAAAATATTTCATTATAACAAAAGCTACGGAAATAACACATTTATTTAATCTAGTTTTTAATTTAATAAAAAGCAATAATTATCTTATATGCTATTTATATAGGTGTGTGCTATTTATATTCAAGATTAAATTAGGAATATCCCCAGTATATTTACAAAATATTTCAAGTTATAAACCAGGATGTTCATTATCACAATACTAGGAATAAGCCAAATTTTAGAGTTCATAGGGCCAAGAAAAAATGTACACAACATAGTTAATGTTTTTTTGTGTTAGGTTTTAAAAAATTGACTTTGTTTTAACATTTCAAGTGTATATTGAATATATAGTGTAATGGTTAGTATTTATTTGTTATTATTTTATTTATATCAATTTTTATATTGTTTATACTTGCCCTTTCTTCCAGCTAGCTCATATTAAATTCGGGAACAAGAAAACTCCTACTCTCTTTGGGTTCTGGCGCGTGTGGTGAGTGATAGGTTAGATTTTGGAAGAGTTTTGGACCAAGGAGGGGTATGTGGCAGGGGAACAGGGATAGTGTGGGATAATTGAATATGCGGTATTAATGACTGGAGAAGGAAGGGAATAGTATGAATACGTGGGGTGGGTGGTAGACTACTCAGATTGCATGGTGCTGTTAGGGAGGAAGCTGGATTGAATGGGTTGGATGAGGTCGAGGCTGCATATGAGAGGAGGAGATATTGACGCCTTAGCCAGAGTGGAGGTTCATTGGCTTCTAGGTAGAGGCTCTCAGCTGGGCTGGAGCGGAAGGCTCCTAAACAGAGTCGGATAGTAGTATTGTGAACAGTGTTGAGGCTTTTCAGGAGAGTTTTGGCTGCTGACATATAAACGAAGCTACCATAATCGAGTTTGGATCGGATTAGCGCTCGGTATATTCAGAAGTGTGGTCTCATCAGCACCCCATTGATAGTGTGAGAGTGTTTTGATTATATTCAGGCGTTTAAGGCAGGCACTTTTGGTTTCTTGGATGTGGTGTTTCCAAGAAAGTCGAGAGTCAAATGTCAATCCTAAAATTTTACAGTGGTCGACAACTGGGCGATAATTGCTGTGTAATAAGATTTCAGGGTCAGGAGAAGGAATATTTCTGCTAAATTTGATGAGCTTGGATTTTGTGGAAGACAAGGAAAGTCCAAGAGCAGTTATTCTATTTTGTAATATATTTACCGCGGATTGAAGTAGCTTACAAGTAGTAGGAGTCCAGACGCCATGACAGTAAACTATGAGATCGTCAGCGTATATAGCAGATTTTACTGGGGTGGGGAGATTGTAGCTAAATAAATGATTTATTTATGACTATAAATGTATTATAGATATTATAGACTCACCATTATAGGGTTGCTCATTTTCAACATCCTCGTTTACATCCATGATTTCAAAAAATCTTAGAACCTCTGGATTAGGGTAAAAAGCAAATATTTCTTCAGCTGAAAGAAAAAAATATATTGTTACCTTCATTTTTTTAAAACCACACAAAACAAATAACATAGACATATGGGTCTTGAGCACTTGAGGTAGATACCTCAGAATTTGTAAAGTTTATAAAATCAACTGATAAGTAAATATTAAAAGAAAAAATCATTGGATGGACTCCTTCTTTCTATAATACGTATATTCTTCTCAACCTTTGATACATATCTATTAATAATATCTACATGACAAATAATATATATATTTTCTGTAGAGGTACTTTCTAATTTTTGTTTGAAATAATTCGTTAATATACTTACATTCTGTATTTGTAATGAGCCAATTTCCTTCCTGGTCTTGTTCTACTATGCCATCTTCATTTTTTAATAGTTGATGAATATTTTTATTCAAACAAACGTTTTCCATATTTCTAACTTCACTCAAATTTTGAATTTAAAATACCACCTCTCTTACGATCACCGATACTTTATCAACTGAGCAAAATTAAAATATGATCCTTAAAATGGCGTCCGCTACCTGAGCGCTCCGGTAGCAAAGTAGGGGAAGTGTCGCGTTCATAAAAGTTTTAAAGATCGCTACCTGAGCGCTCAGGGATCGGTGTCTCGGATGAACGCACCCAATGATAACCTAACCTAACCTAACCAATGATATTGTGTTTGACAATATATTAGATTTGCAACTGAAATAGGCGAATCTACTCACTGCGTTTCACTGGATTTATTATTAGTTAGCTATTATTCACTTTTATGCACACTAAACAATTTTTCGGGAAGTTATTACTTGATTTTCAACGAGAAAAGCACAGAACGATTTAAATGACTCGTTACCAGTTCGATAGCGCAGGGTCGGATCAATTTTAATGATTGTTTTTGGGAAAATCTACAATCAACTTCTCTTTTACACGCCAAACGAGAATGTGGAGCTCTGGTAGTAAAAAAGATTCAATTTGCAACATTATTATTGACTGTAGTTTTGATTAAAACTTTGGACTCAATTTTCTCAGATTAGTGTTTTTTGATGTTGGCTTTTTTAGAACCAAGCCACAGAATTGTATTTAGGCGCATATTTGTTTTTATTTTCTCAGTAATTTTAGCCAATCTTTACCCGCTCAATCGAACTGTGTAAAGGGTGTTTACTATTCATTTCTAGTTTTGCTAATTAAGTAGTCGGTTGTAAGTTTGTTAGCAGAATGGAAATTCAATACATTGTTTAGTGAAAAAGGGGCAAAATTGTTGGTGTTAAATAACTTTAAATTTTCAAAAGCACACATTGCGAAGTGTGGGAAAATAAGATAGCGTTGTACTAACACCAAAAGTAGGTGCAATGCAAAAGTATACACAAGTGCAGATGAAAAAACTATTTTGGAATCCCAGCTGGAACACAATCATGAAAGTGAGGAGACAATTGCAAGACAAGCTGTTAACAATAGCGTTAAAAGAAAAGCTGTTGATGATTGTACAGAAAAACCATCTAAATTAATCCATAAGTAATCAACTGTAAGTACGAAAATTTAAAAATTAATAAATTTAGATATTATCAGTGATTTTTGTTGTCGCAGAACAATGATTGGGCTTCAAGCATTGGAAGCGATGATCTACTACGCGTCAGAAAAAATATTTACGAAGCACGGCGAGATGTTTTACCAGCATTACCGAAGAATCGAGATAAGGTTTTTGATGTAGTTGCTAATTCAAATCTGAAAACTAAAATTAAAGATGAGAATTTTGTTAGCTCTATAGACATGGAAAATAATTTAATTTTATGTGAAGTCGGGTAAGTGGGAATCTGGGACAAGTGGGTGTTTTTTTTCTAAAAAACTAAGGAATGTTGCATTTAAAATATAACATTGCACTACATGTTTTTGAACTTATCTCTAAGCGAGAAAAAAATGTTTTTTATTTTGAGATTATTGTTAGTAGGTTTAATGGTTTATTTAAAAAGACCCTTCAAAAAGTCGCAGAATCGAAGATCCCTCAAATTTAAAAGAAACCACATATTTCTAGTATTGCTTACACTAGGGTTGCGCTGATTAAACTCCCGAAATTGTTATCATGCAGGCTACATTTTTGTTGATTTTATTTTTTGTTTTTTGCAGGTTACCAGCTAATGTACCCTCAGTCCCCACTTGCCCCGCCATTTTTAGAGGACTAACACCCCACTTGCCCCTATAACATTTTTTTTTGTTGCAGGTGCCATAAATCTATGAACTAAAAGAAGAATAACAAACATAAATTAATAAAACTACAAGTGGAACAGACTGCTAAAAAAACTTTAATGAGACAAGTGCCTAAAAATAAAAAACTTTTTAAAACATACTGCCCGAGATAGTGCCTAAATAAATAAACTCAGTACTTTTTAAAACATAGTGCAAGTGAAGTGATACACGCAACAATGGTGCGTAACTATATAAGAAAATCCGCAAGAGCTACAAATTATTCTAAAGAAGACCTACAAGAGACACTGAGAGAAGTTACCGCGGGAAGACTAACAGTATATGCAGCGTCGAAACGTTATAATATTCCCACCAGCACAATTCACAACCACAAGAGAGGGGAAAGAGGTCGAATTAGTAAAACTCAAGGACGAAGTACTACCCTTCCCATCAACGATGAAGTGAAACTGGCCGAAAGTCCAAAGTGTATGGAAAAATGGGGCTTTGGTCTTACAAGGAAGGAAGTTTTGAATTTGGTGCAACAATTTGTGATGAGAAACCGTTCAAAAACTGTTTTTACCAATGGCCGCCCGGGAGAAGACTGGTTTTTGAATTTTGAACGACGACATGGTTTATCATTAAAAAAACCTCAAGCCGTCGAATATGCGTGCAAAAAAGCCGTTGATCCCTTCCCGATAAACGATTACTTTGATTTGTTGGAACAAGTAATTAATGAACACAGCTTTGGCGACAAGGCATATCTAATTTATAACTTAGATGAATCCAGTTTCTGTCTGGACCCTACAAAGTCCAAAATTGTAGGCAAAATTAATGCACCCGCCTCCCGTATAACCAGCGGACCAGGCAAAGAAAATGTAACGGTGCTTGTAGCGGGAAGCGCTTCAGGCCATAAACTACCTCCAATGATTATTTTTAA
Source organism: Galerucella pusilla (assembly GCA_910591695.1). NCBI lineage: Eukaryota > Metazoa > Arthropoda > Insecta > Coleoptera > Chrysomelidae > Galerucella > Galerucella pusilla. Next base: position 6,144 of record CAJUYI010006349.1, read on the forward strand.
TGCGAAATACATATGGGATGAATGGTTGGCAGCAGAAGACAAAGCCTTCCCAAAAACAGCCTATGCGGCAGCGAAAAATGGATGGATGGAGGCGGATGTTTTCCTTCGTTACATGGATAAAACATTTATCCCAAATGTACCGAATGAGAGACCCATATTATTAATTTATGACGGCCATTCCACCCATATTGATGAACGCACAATACAACTTGCCATTGATAATGATATTATTTTCCTTAAATTACCGCCTCATTCCAGTCATTTGCTCCAACCACTTGACCTGGCTGTGTTTAAACCTTTAAAAGATGCCTGGGATGCGAAACTTGTTGCATGGCAAAGAAGGCACGTAGGACAAAAATTGTCAAAAAAAATGTTTTCACAAATCATTGGCGAAATATGGCTAGAATCAAATGAAGCCAACATAATTAATGGATTCCGAAAGGAGGGCATTCATCCATTCAATCGTCATGTTGTTAGTCGTGAAAAATATGACCCTGAAGCTTTGCGTAGATGGGAAACTAAGTAAAACATTCCTGACATAGCTATCCCCGAGGATATCCCATCTACGTCTGGAATATTACAAAATGATCATGAAAACCTGCATAATGATCAACAGCCTGGCACTTCGTTTGAAGATTTAATCCTCCAAGAAATCAAACATAAGAATCGGGAAGAAAAGAAACGAAAAAAGAGGGTAGCTGCTGGAGCCGAGGTAATAACTACACTCGAAGTAATGGAAAGATTATCGGTAAACAAGGAGAAGGAAAGCGATAACCGTAAAAATACGGATTGCTGTGATTTCTTTGCATTTGAAATATTAGACAAATTACCTAAATGATGAGAAAGTAGTACAATTTTGTGATTACATGTTGGACAATTTTATATCCGAAGAAGCTAAATTTCCTCCAAAAATTTGGGCCTGTAACACACATGCTTCTCGATATTTTTTATTGTTTTATTATCATTTGTTCTGTAATCCGTATCCATTTCCTTTTTCATTGCTGATTTTACTTTTTCCATTCTTTCCATATCTTCGATATCTAGTTTTTTGCTGTCATTTTGGTTATTTTTCGAATTTGTTTTTCAAAGCTTTCCCCCTTTGGTGATCTTTCTTCTACTGTTCTCTTATTTCTTAGCTTTCTGACGACTTCTTCATGTTCCATTATTTTCTGTTGGTCATTTTCGTTTTCATTTTGGTATATTTCATCATTAATGATTGGTTTGTTGTATCTTAATATGGCCTTGTAACCTCTTAGTCTTGCTTCCTTGAGTTTGGGCAGAAGGTATTTTCTCTCTTCTTGTACGTTTTTAGGAAAATCCTCGTCGATCCAAATTTCTGTACCTTTAAGATTTTTCGCATTTTTTAGTATCTCATTTTTATACTTATTTTTGTTAGTTTTACTAATATCGGTCTTCTTCTATCTTTTATGAATTTTCCAAGTCTTCTCGTCTCCTCTACCTCCTCATCTTCTTTAAAATTAATTCCTATTTTTTGTATCATTATTTTAATTTTTTCTCTGGTTTCTACTTCGTTTTCCTTCCCCTCGTCAAAAATTCCTTTCACCACAATATTTTTCGATCTGATTTCTCTTTCTAATTTATCTATTCTGTCTTACTGTTCGGCTACTTTTTCTTTCAACTTTTTATTTCCATCCTTCATTTTATTCATTTCCCGTATGAATGTATCAGGTTTTTCATTCATTTTGCCCATGTTGCCTCCTATCTCTTGGAACATTTTTTCAACTCTGTCTAAATCACTCATTTTTTTTTCGTTCTTAGGTCGCGGAAAAAGCAAACCCCAGTCAACCCGTCGAAAGTATTACTTTTATCGACCCAGTTACGTTATTAAATTTTAGTTATTTAGTTTTTTTTGTGGTTTTCCAATTTGTTTTGTCGATCTGGCAACCTCGCTTTATTTTGGGTCAGAGTTTATTTATGCTAGGTGGTAATCAATAGGATATTTAGTGTTTTTTGATTATACTTATCACTTAAACTGGTATTTACTTTCTTGTCCTTATTGTTTTGTTTGTGTAATAGTCAATAAAAATCACTTATGGGGAGATTGTTTTCAACTCACCGTTAAGCCTTACACGTTACAACACTTTAGTTATATACTTTGCTAATTGAAAATCTCTGTATTACTCAAATTTTCGAGTTTAATTCATGAGATAATTTAATTACTAATCACTCACTTAACGCCACGTTGCCATTCATCTCTAATGAAATTTACGGCTAATGATTCTTCATTGACGTGGGGTCTCAATTGTGGGAACATACTTATTGCCATTTTGTCTTGTTGTCGTAAACCATCATGTTGTGTAAAAATTGTGTAAAACACAACATGCTCTCACGATATTAATAGTTAAATCATATGCTGAATCAATTGGCCTATGTAAAATGCGCCATTTATTTGCCATGATCCCAAATGCACATTCCACGTATCTACGAGCTCTGCTAAGGCGATAATTGAGGAGCTCGCGTGCAAAACCGGTTATATCCACTTTTGACCGAAAATGACATTATACATGTTTCTGCATCAGTTTCGTGAGCTCTATCGTCTTGTGCATTGATATGTGAACAAAACGAGATATATTCAACCGAATTCGTCGTCTGATAGTGTTGCTTTGGAGCGAAACCAGTTATATCCAAATTTGCAAGCATAACCGGTTATATCCATATGATTGTCGGGCGCGAGTTTATTGTTTACATTCAGTGTGTTTACGTGCTTCCACGGTTGTAGTCGTTGAGGTTTGTATACACAAGATTGTTGTGCACCGAAAATAGTTTTGTTTCTCTACTCCGAAAACCTTATTACCTGATGGATGAAGAAGATATTATTGTCAATGAGGGGAATGATGGTAGCAGGAGAAGAAAAAAGAAGGAATCCAAACGTGAATCCAGTAAGAGAACAAGGTAAGGTTGAGTGGGCTCTTGCTAAAAAAGGTGAATCATTATTCATTAATTTTGAAGGTATGCAGATCGGGATCCTGAACTTGAAAACTTCAGACGTCCTTGTAATCACAATGGCCCCACATATGAGTGTGCCAAAGTGGAAATGGAAGATATTTCGAGAATCAGAAAAGACTTTTACGAAGAAGTCGACAAAATACGACAGGATATTGAGCTATGTCACTTTATATCCCTTATGCCTGTCAAACGACATAGATCTACCCGAGAAATCAAACAAAGGAATGCAACAGTTGCTTATTTGCTCAAATCTCGCAAAACTGCAATGAGAGTTTGTAAAAAGTTTTTTATTGCTGTATTTGGAGTAACAAATCAGAGAATAGCTACAGTTTCTAAAGCATTAGAAGAAGGTGCAGTTCCAACTTTCTACGTCTGGACTGGAGATTTAGCTGGAAGGGGAGCCACACAAATTGGTTCAGCATTGATGCATCATCTAGATGGTCTGAATTTTGATGGAAAGCACTGCATCAGACTATTCTGTGATGGTTGTGGGGGACAAAATAAAAACTCTCACATCATTCACACTTTGATGTACTGGCTGAAGAATAAGTCGCCAGAAAATATTTCGGAAATAATAATAACATTTCCTGTAAGAGGACACAGCTTTCTACCTGCTGATCGGGCATTTGGAAGAGTTGAGAAAATTTTACGACAAAATCCGATCGTTACACATGAAAAAGAATACGTGGATTTGTATTCTGAAGTGGGTACTGTGCAATCACTTGGTTCTGACTGGAAGCTCTATGACATCAAGGAGCTAGAAAAAACGTTCAAAAAAATCAAAGGAATATCAGAGTGTAAGAGAATTTCTGTGAAAAAATTCGAAACCAATAACAAGGTCAATGTTAGAGTCTGTTCGTTTGAATATTATCGATTCCGGTCAGGAAAAGATTCATATCAATGTCTTACCAAGAAGGGGAAATCTGAAGAAGATATGGAACTTAACACAATTCCATTGGGCAACTCCATTCCAGATAAGAAGAAGAAGAGTTTACGTCACTTGATGAAAGAAAATTTTGGAGAAGAATGGGAAAATCGAGAAGATCTAGAATGGTACAAAAACTTGTTGGTCCAACGTGAAGAAAATGATAATGGTGAGCAAAATAAGGAAGATGAAAATGACGGAACATGCGACTGTTTGGAGGAAGAGATAGCTCAGCATATTTAAAAAAATGATAATTTGATTATTCAAGTGGAAATAAACGTTTTTTTCAAAGATGTTTTTTCGATTTTGGTGCAAAACAAGATATATCCATTTGTTTGTTCTGTATATTGGTCTGGATTTTCAATTCACATCATTCGAAAGTTTTTGATCCTATTCATCATACAAATTGTCATCTATCTACGGTGGAATTTTGATCAATTGAATCTAGCAATAGATTTGCCACGTTTTTCTCGTTTCCTGAAAAATTTAGGAAAGTGGATATATCTGGTTTTGCACGCGAGCTCCTCAATTATAAACCCTTTGTTTCACGTTGAGATTTTGTCCGCCGTATGGGCGCATAACATGCTTACCTAAACCAAAAGCTTCATCACCGACAAGTACGTATGGGATTGGTGGCTCGTTATTATGATCATTTCCAAGTGGTTGAGAAACAGGCAATGGTAATTCATTTCTCATTAAAATCTTGTAAAGCGTCGAATTTCTAAAAACAGTAGAATCACTTTCCTTTCCATATGCTCCCACGTCGACAAAAACAAACTTATAATTTGAGTCAACAACCGCTAGCAAAACAATTGAAAAATAATATTTGTAATTATAAAACAGAGAGCCACTTTTGTCCGATTTTATTAAACGTTTATGTTTCCCATCAATTGCCCCAAAGCAATAAGGAAAGTTGGCTTTGAGATCAAAACCTAATGCAATATTTTGTAGTTTTTCTTCTGTGATCTCTTCTATGTTCTGGGGTCGAAGATATTTCCATATAGCCTGACAAACTGACGAAATAGTTCTTGAAATTGTTGTTCTTCCACGTTTAAATTTGAAATGCAAGTCGTTTATCGAATTTCCACTGCCCAAGTACCTGAAATAGAAACACAAAAATTAAACAGCAATCATAGATTAATATTCATTTTTTTTCTTTCTTTGCAGCTAACGTGGTCGTGAAAAAATGGAGAAGCGTGAGGGACAACTTTTTTCGATATGTAAAAAAATTGAAATAAAACAGTTCGTCTGGATCAGGGGCAAAACAATTTAAAAATTATTATTATAATCAGTTGCAGTTTTTGTTGACTGAGATATATGAAGGGCAGCGAATTTAATTATTCATTTATTTAAAATTCATAATGCGAAATTACAAGAAGAAATCCAATAGGGGGTTGACGAAACCTGATATTATGCTTAGAGCTGTAAAGCTAGACCAACGATCTCTAAGAGAAACGTCTAGGGATTTTCGAATTCCCTTGATGACTCTACAAAAAAACTGTTCAAAATTCTCCGCGGAAGAAATCAATGATGTCAATAAAAATTTACCAAGTACGGTAGTAGGTTACATAGCAATCAGAAAGGTGAGTTAATTTGTTTTGAATTTCATGCGTTTACATTTTTTTTCATTAGGTTTTTACATCAAAACATGAAGCTGAACTTTCTGACTACTTGAAAAAAGCAGCTGATATTTATTTTGGTCTCTCACCAAAGGAAGTGAGAAGAATTGGTTACTTATTTGCATCATCATCATCAATTTGCGTATGCCTGAAAACTGGAAAAATAATAATACTGCTGTAGCTGACTGGTTCTCATCGTTTTTGAAGAAATAAAACATTATTTATCAAATCCCGGAAGCTACTAGTCTATGCAGGGCAACCAGCTTCAATAGGACCAACGTAGGTGCCTTTTTTGACAATCTCGAGAGTATTAAATCGTCTCGGATGTGGCCCAGCAGATTTGTGGAATATGGATGAAACTGGAATAACAACATTTCAGAAACCAAATAGGGTTGTTGCTCGTCATGGTGTTCGACAAGTAGGGAGAATAACATCTGCTGAGAGAGTTACGCTTGTGACTATGGCTTTTGCTGTCTCAGCAACAGGAAATAGTGTCCCGCCATTTTTTATATTTCCTAGGGTTCATTTCAAGCTGCATTTTTTGAAAGAGAGTCTTCTTGGTAGTGCTGGAGGAGCAAATCCTTCGGGATGGATGTAAGAGAATAATTTCATTGAATATGTCTAACATTTCGTTAGACATACAAGAGCATCAGTAGAGAGACCAGTTATTTTACTTCTTGACAATCACGATTTACATTTGTCTGTAGAAGGACTCACATATTGTAAAGACAATGGTGTGACAGTTCTCTCGTTTCCCCACACTGTAGCCATAAACTACAACCCATGGACAGAAGTGTGTATGGTCCTTTAAAAAAAATATTCCAATAGTGCTTGCGATGCATGGATGACTAACAATCCTGGACGCACAATGACCATTTATGATTTCCCCGTTGAATAGTTGGCTGCGACTCTGAACATATCAGCTGGCTTCAGAGTTTCGGGTATATCACCCTTCAATCGTGATATATTCGCTGATAGTGAGTTTATGGCAGCATATGTCACCGATAGACCAGACCCAAACATAGAACATGTTGATACCGTCAGAGTGGATAACGTAGCTACTGTACCCACTGCGGCTACTGATATTGACATTGAAGTCCATGAGCATTCTTTTGAACAAACATCCCCAGGTACCCCGAATCATTCGTCAGAACCAATAGAAATTCCTCGACATGCAACTCTAACAGACGAAATGTTAAATCAACCTGGTTGCAGCAAGACTGATGACAATTATTGTCTTGAGAAAATTAAACCACTGCCCAAAGCACCACCAAGAATATCCAAGAAGAACAACAGGAGAAAAAGAAAGTCAGCAATTCCGACAGATACCCCTATTAAAGATGAATTGGAGAAGGAGAAAAGTGAGAAAATGAAAAATAACAAAAACAAGATCAATAAGAAAGCAAAGATAGTAAAGAAAAAAGTTTTTACAGACAAGACAGAAAAGAACATAAGGAAGACGGGTAAACAGAAACGGAAGGAGAATTTGTCTTCTTTCAGTGATAGCAGCGATGATGAAGATGCCATTTGTTTCATATGCCTGGAACAATATTCCAATAGTGCGCCACGAGAAAAGTGGATTCAGTGCACACAGTGCCACCTGTGGACACACGAAGAATGTTGCGACGCTGGACCATACTATATTTGTCACAATTGTGAATCTGATGACTCAAGAGTAATAATTCCATACTTTTTTGAATTATTGAAGAATACAATTTACTTCCAAAACATATTTGTTTCCTTTTGGAATGTTGAATTCCGTTAGTACAGACTGTACCAACGAGCCCCATGAAGTATACCAACATGCCCCGGTTACGGGGTATGTTGGTACATATGTCACGGAAATTTATTTATTTCTCCTTTACTGCTTTGTTTGAATCTTTGTGATATTAGTAATTTTTTAGCCGATCAATATAGGATTCATCCCTTGGAGCCCAATTGTTCGTAAGGTTTATAGAAAAGTTGTAAAAAATTTGAACGTTAAATTTGTACCAACCAGTCCCGGTCTGCCCTACCTGGTAAGTTTTTCCATCTCATTTTATTAAAATTAGAATAACGTAGGTATTTTTCAATTTCCGCAGAATTGAATGAAGATAACAATAAAGAAAATTGCTTTGCATTTCCCATCAAGGCTGTTATTGAAACTCCACCAAAAATAAGAGGTAATTACTGTTAATTTTTTCAACTTACAATTACCTAATTCGATGGTGTAGCGCACAAATGTGGTAAATGCACTGTCTGCACA
>CAJUYI010006350.1:0-13898 GCA_910591695.1 Galerucella pusilla
GCCTTATGGATAACTTTTTCCAAGTGAGCGTTCCAAGTAAGTTTCTTGTCTAGGATAATCCCCAAATATTTTACTTCCTCTGCAAATGGAATAACCTCACCATTGTGAGGCTATGTAACCAGCCAAGGCATTAAATCTGCTTTTCTGCCGTGTGAAACATAATTTTTTCTTAAAATTTGTTCCAATTCCACGCAATAAAACCAGTTTATTATTATCAGCATCATTTTGAGTTTTCTTAATGTCATTGTCAATTTTAATAACCAGTTTGATTTAAATTATTACTTGGAAGGTTGCCTAGAAACGAACTTTTTCTACCTAGGCAGTAAAAGTGGACTTTTTCTGCCTGCCAAGTGTCATAAAAAGGCCGCTTTTAATGTTATTTGGAGAAAAAGTATTTTGACTTTGACTCATCTGTCAGTGTCAGGCTTCTCCCTATTACGGCTCCATAATAGTTGCGATTTATTTATAACAAATTATTGTTGGAACTCCTTTGACTTCAGTAATTAACTTTTATGATGCTTCAGGGTGTACCTCCAATTTAAATATAACAAATAATAAGTAGATTTGTTCTATATGTACTTTGTCATAAAAAAATGCAATAAAATATACCTCAGTTTCTTATATTCTGAATTCTGAGCAGTTGGCGATAAAATTTTGTATGCACCACGTCAGTAAAGTGTCTTTATTGGACTCGCCTGTTATTCGCCTCGCTTCGCTCGTCTCATAATTTCAGACTCGTCCGAAAAAGAATCAGTTTACTGCCTTGGTACATAAATAACTATTAACACTGTGGAAAGAGATAAAATAAGAGTGGCCCGACTATATCTGTTGTTTGCGGTAGACAGGAAAGTTTCTGGACATTCTGTATATAGATATATGAAAAATATTATCGATAAAATACTTTTCAAAGTCTAAAGAAGACTGAGATATGTCGCATTATGATATAATGATATCCTTGATCGAATTCCTCAAAGTAAAAGTAACATACGATCTCAATATTTGTCATTCAAATGGATGTGTTATATAATTTTCATTAAACGTAATGTTTTCTCTCATAGATGATGAAAAATCTAGAAATGTGTCTGTATTTTTAAAAAATGTCGTTCAAATTTGTCGGCGAATATCAATTTATTCAATTTAGTCGTAGAAAAAATAGTGTACATAACTTTTTTCGAAAGTTATTAGGTTATTTCATTTATCGCAATCCTATATTGTAATTATATTATACTGAAGTATAAAAAGGAAAAAAAAACTGTCTAGTCATCAAAAATGTGTTTTTTTAAAGCATTCAGTATCTGAATTACTCATTAATATTACAATATTACTGTGCCCTTACCTTGTGCATCCCTTTTAAGGAATACAAAGGTAAGGTGATCGAAGGCGCCATATCAAGGTTAGTACTGTTCGAAGAGGCCTGACATTTTTTCAGATTCACTATTTATTGGTTTTATATGTTTATATTACTAATAATTACTATAATATTAAGTTTATGATGCATACAATTTTGGAATTTTCGAATTTATAGTGTCGAAATGTCTCTACAAGTAACATAAGACTTTAAAATAAGAAATACTAAAAAAATTGCGGACGTGTGCTAAATTTCAATTTATTATATACGAAAAAACACGTAAAAACAGCAAGAAAGACCAATTTTTACCCTAAATGTCTAATTTATTATGCCTAGCGGCCAAATCTTTGAAAAATACATAAAAACGAACATATCTAGACAATAAAATCTTATGGAGAAGACATTTCCCATTTTCAAGCTGTTTTTTTCCTATTTCCAACGGCCCAAAAGGCTTTTAAAATAAATAAAGAATATGTCATTGTCCCGAATAATATAATAACATATAATATGTTTAACAACATAAAAATTACAAAGTAAAAAAAAATATATACGACTGGATAATCTATCTAGAAATATTTCGACATTTAGCTGCCGGTCATATTATCTAAAATGGTTAAAGAATTTCCATGTTATAACAGACCTGGGAATTTTTTGTAGTCGTTTCATGTTGAATTTTGTAATCGGTGTACGAGGGTTTATCGAAAAATAATTTTATTCAATATAAAAGTGAGTTTGAGTCAAAAAATCATAGCGGTCATAACTATAGAAATATGAAGCTAAAATTTTAAAGACACAATTTTAGATAATAAACGAATTTCGAAAAAAATCAGCGAAAACGGATCTATGATTTTTAGTATACAGGGAGACATGAAACTGAAGGGATAGAAATTTCGAAAAAAAAATGTTTAATAAAGAAAATTCCTATGGGGATTTACGGAATTTACAGGGTCAATTTAGATGAGTACTTTATATAAAAATGCCAAACAGACCTATGTTCAGATTTTGAAAATTTTAAAATTCAAAAAGTGAATTTGCGTATCGGCTGCAAATACACGCGCTAAATCAAAAAACCATAGTAGCCGTAATAATGAAAATTTAGAGCTGAAATTTGGAAGAGAATCTGTTAAAAAATGGACAAATGTAGAAAAAAATTTGCAGAAATATATCCATGATATTTTGTATACAGGGATACCCGAAAGTGAGAGGATCAAATTCTCGAAATTTGTGGTGAAACGTAAAATCTACACAGAAAATGATTCGTGAACTCGAAAATTATTCTTTAAACAATTTTGCGTCATTTTTTTTCATATTTATTTTTTAAAAACACCAAGAAAGAAAAACATCTACTACCAGTCCTTTGTACCAACCATAACCCAGCTTGTCTCCAATTATCCTGAATAATTATATCATATGGTTCGAGCTCCCGTTGATATCTCGTCTACTATATCATAACTTTGACTCTGGTTCTTTCTTTGAAGACCGAGTTATAAATTCACGGTCGATTTATTTAAATAGTTGAGTGCGCAACAGATATATTTATATTTATATGCTTTGCTTTGTTTTAATTGTCAAGTGCTGAAATAAATTGTATGATAGCGACCTCTAAAGGTTAACTAACGGTAGGATAAGTAATTAATATAATCTACTAATTGGAAGGATGTTTTTTTGTAAATCATTTGCTTATTTTTATTTTGCAACCATATACAGAGTGTACAGAAGCTCTCCTGGCAAACGCAACTAGTTACTAGATAAAAGCCCCAATGTAATATTGGAAGAAATAGGTAAAGCCGAGAAAAAGAAGAAATCTGACCATTGCGAAGATCTAGTAGGGCTTATACAATTAAAGACTCTTCTGGGTCTTTCTACTGTATTTCTAGTTCTTATTAATGACTCATTGTATAGTCTTTCAGCCTTTGTATTTGTTTCCTGCAGAGGAGTCAAAGATATGGTTGAACACAATATCCAGAGTGTCCAATTAAATGCAACCACCTAAATTGGTCACCTTCAATAGTATATTACGTAACGTGTGCGGAAAGTGACATTTTTCACACGAGTGGGAAGTATTGTCTCACGAGCGCAGCCGAGTGAGACAATCCCACGAGTGTGAAAAATCACTTTCGCACAAGTTATGTACACTATTTTTCCTACGACCACGCGATATACTTTTACCAAATTAGGCATGTATAATCTTGCTTTTTTATGTAGATGTGAGAGGTTTTACATATGTGTATTTGTAAATACTTTATATGGTTTTGATTACTTACCTTTGAAATTGGCCCAGAAAATTGTGATTTTTATGCAATGGAAAAAAGTACCTTCATAAAAAAGTTAGAATTAATATTTAACTTGTTGCCTACCTGTAGGAGATTGAAAGTATCAACTAGCTATTTTAAGGATTCATTGTTCAAATAATTGAAAACGAATATTTATTGTTTTAATAACATGAAAGTCCAATAAATGTCGATATAAACACATTTTAGCGCTTATTAGTATCTTGGACAAGAACCATAAGCTACAACAGTGGGATGGCCGAGCGGTGTAGGCATCCGTGGGCTCGATTTTTGACAAGCAGTAGGGTGGTTCGAGTCCGGGCTCGGTATTTTTTTTTTTTAATTTTAAATGAAATAAATAGATTATATTATATTATTATATGGACAAATCAACTTAGGAAATAAGCATTTCACATATACATATTAATTTGCGGAGTAAAAAGACTAGCATTTCAACATTCAATTTGACAGCTTTTTTATCCGCACACGTACGGATAAGATTTTTTTCCGTACGCGTATGAATAAAGGTCACTTTCCATAGAACTAGTCAGTGCGATATATGTCACTTTCCTATGTGGTCGTAGGAAAAATTATTTTTCAATCGACTATTATTGAGAATAGTCTGTTCATGAGCACTCCCTAGCCATCTCGCCACTATAGCAGGTTTGCTTAACCTGAATCTTTGGTAAAATTATTCATCTGACCAATTATCAAAATCTGTTATTCTCTGTTTAATATATATTTTTCGTTTCCTAATGATGAATCTTTCCTCATCACTGTCGCTCTCGTTGCTGCTATCCTCAAAAGCTGATGACTCGGTGTCTATTTCCATCTCAAGAGAATTTGTCCACAATGCTGACACAACGAACTGAAAACTGTCTTAAATTTTGAGGTCTAAAGTCGCCTAAAGTCCCGATTGAGTCTACTTCAACTTAAAGTCGACTTGAAGTTATAAAGACTGTTATGAAATCGATTTTTATTCAACGTTTGCTTTAAAACTTAAAGTAGAATTAAAGTTTGTTATGGAAACGGCCGTAAGTTCATTAATTGATCAATTTTATATAAAACAAAAATATTTTAGCGAGACTACCACTGCTTTCCGGAAGTGAAAGAATAAATAGTGAATTTCACCCTGTATAACAAAAGAACAAGCTGAAATTCTCATAGAGAATCCGAACAATGGGTAGCCTGGAACTACTTTCAGGTGTTTAAGTGATTTATAAGTTGAGATACAATAATGTAATTACCCACGTATAATAATAAAAAAAATTTATCTTTTATTGTTTTATTTTCGATCTCATTGATATAAATAATAATTATGATTCTATTATAGGCAGTACCGTTTTCTTTGAAAAAGCTTTCTCGGTACAATGTCGAACGGCGTAGATATATATATATATATTAGAAAAGGACAATAATGGAATTTTAATTGAATTAAAGGGTGTTGGGAAATTATTTACTGGATTTTTAATGATTATTTTAAATATCTATTTTGTAGTTGTAATGTATTTCGCATACTAGTTATATCGTAAAAGTGGCAATGATTAATAACTACCTATATACAAAAGTAATAAAATAAATAAAACTAAACGTGAAAGGTTATTTAAAATTCGTTTTAATAGCTACAGTTATTTATTGTTTTCATTATTTGAAAAATAGAGATACTGCTCCTAAAAATGTGTATGGAAAGCGTTTATAGGCGCATCAAAAATTTCAAAAGTTACGAACAAATAAAGATTTAAAAAAAATTATATAGAAAATAATAACAGACATCTAGTGAATGCGACAAATTTTATTTAGGTGAAACATCTAGCTAGACCATTGAAAGTCCGAATAAATGAACAAAAAAAGTATATCAAAGATAGGGAGTTCTTTAAGTCAGGTATTTGCAAACATGCTTGGGAAGAGGGGCATCAAATTCAATGGGATTCGACAAAAATAATATTGAAAGAGCCCAATAATAAAAGACGAAAAATCAAAGAAAGTGCTTTAATACAACCAAATACAGATAAATGTTTAGCTAGTATTTCAGCCGAATGTAGTCAAATTTGGTTACCAATGTTAGAAAGAGAAATTTGTAATAATCAATTACCCACGTTATCAGGATAGCATCATAAGTTTTTATCCAGGTTTTCTTGTGATTTATCACTGGAATAGTTGTTAATCGATACACACTCCAATACACAAATCACCAAACTGAGTTATACATAATTTAAAAACAAAAATAATCATACACAAAAAAGTAACAACAAATGCGTTTTATTAACAACATTTCCAAAATAAGCGAAAAAAAGCGCTATCCCAAAAAACCGTTCCTGGAACGTGCACTTCACTGGATTCCATTTCTAGTAGACTATCATATCGTTAGAATGTCATAAAATAAAATATTTTATTTCACATTTTACCAGAGATGTGATCTACTATGAATGGACCTTAATAAAATTTGACAACAAAGTTTTGTAGTCTTAAACTTCAAAATATTATTGATTGTCTAGTTGTCAAATTTTTTTCGTTGTGTCAGATAGGGACCAAAAATTATTTCATTACTAGCTAATCTTGACAATGGTAGCTGGAACGCTACCGAAACGTCGAAATAAAAAATAAAAAAGCATTATTGTGGTTTGATTCCCAAAAAAATAAAAGAATAAGTAATGCCACAAGGAACGTACAGAAGATAATAACATTCAAGAAATAAAAAAAAGGATTCTTAACGAAGAAGAAATTTTCAATTGAACCTAGAAAACCAAATTTTGGAATTATGTGTGTGGGGGGAGGTATAAAAGCTTAAAAAAGCAACATAAAAGTATTGCATAAAAATTTTCGTATCTCACCGGAGAACTGAAAATTTGAAGTGTTTCTGACCCCCCCTCGTAATATCCAAAATTTGGTTTTCTGGGTTTATTTGCATTTCCAAATGTATATAATGACTGAAATATGAACCAAGAAAAATATTTAAATATTATTTGCTCCTATACACAAACATACAAAACTTTTGTCATATTTTTTTCGATAATTTTTTTAAAAAATAATACTGAGCACCACTTTTTGTATATTTTTTCCACTTTTTCCTAAAGTTCAAGGTTGATTTAGAGCGGAATTATTATCATTTGCCTAAAAGTCCTGGGTGTTTCGCAAATAAAAACGCTTATCCTGACCATGTCCAAGTTAGCGAACTCGCAGACAAACCATATATACCGAATAAGATTCGTATCATGTTTGTTTTGACATGTTTTTTTTATGTTGACGATAACATCGGTTAATAATTTCAAAAGACAAAAAGCTCAGAAACGTGATCAGTAAACAAATCGTATTTAAAGGCGTACATATAATTTCCTTGAACGGTTATAAATTCCAACAAAATATTTATATTTAATAAAATTAAAGGATGATTTACTATCTGACAAAATAATCATTCTTTGCCTTATTTATATTCTATCAATATCACACTTATCCTGAAAAATAAACTACAGAGTGTCCAGAAACAAACTTAAAATTTGTCAAAAAAAACTGGTACATAGAAAATTTAACCAAATCTACCCCCTCACGTTGCACGCTTATGATGAAAGACTGGAGAGATGGGAACGAATGGAGAAGAACAAACAAAGAAAGCTAAGACATGTACAAGACACCATGATGAAAGGTGTGTGAAGAAGAATAAGAAAAAAGGGAAGACCTAAGAAGTTGTTACAAGAAACTTGAAACATTTAGGAATATAGGACTGAAATAGGATTGCAAAAGATCGAATAAAAAGGAGAAATATAACAAATAGAATTAGAATCTATGGGCCTGTGAGGCCTAACACGCTGTTGTACTCTATTATAACCATCCTGATAATTTTTGTTTTTGTTTGTTTCTTATTCCTTTTTTTCTAATACCTATCCTTTTCAAGAATGACCGAAGGCATTTAATATCCTTGGTCTGTGCATATATGTTACGTACGTCTATGTAAACATTACAAAAAAACCAAACGAATTCGGTTAAGGTTCCACCAAGGTCAAATTTGTGTCAACCTTTTGAGTGTACGCGTACAGGTATTATCATCATCCTACGTCAATAACAAGCTGGTATATTTATGGGAATGTAAAAGAGAATTCATAAGAAATAATAATTGATATGGCTTTGCTAATACATTAAAAAATATCGTTAAATATACCTGGGGCTGGGGAGATCGATATTTATTTCTAGTTTCAAAAATATGAAAAAAAAACCACGCCAAAAATTATAGTGTCCTCCATTTGGTTCCTTCCAAGGTTGGAGTAGTGCGGGGCTTAACGTGAGGGATCCGTGGTTCGAGTCCCAGTGGTTTCGCTTTTTTAATTTTCACAATAATGAGCCAATATATCAGAAGTGGGTTTAGATCTACGAAATGTCCACATGAGGCCAATGTGATGAGATAGTGAGACTGGGTGATTGTAGTGAGCGTGCAGGCTCACCAGGAGGTGAGATAGGTGTAAGCACAACCAGGTCCAGCCCTTTAGGTGTCTCTAGGACGAGGAGCGAAGCAGCACGACCGAATGTAAAGACAGGGAACGACCCTAGCGTGTAAGGGTTTGTAACTGAGGAGTCCCGGGTTCTAAGTCCCGGTGGTTACACTTTTTCAATGTACACAATAATTTTACATTGAAAAATGCAGACTTTCCTTTTGAATGATACTTTAAATCGTCATTTTACTGGACTATATCCAAAAATAAACAGCATGGACGTATATTTAAAAATGACGATCGTCAAAAAATACAGTTAGATCATCAAACCACTTAGTTAAATTGAAAATATTGTTGATAAAATCATAACTGGTTGGAGATACACCCATAATAATTTATAACATTAACCGTACTTCGGTACCTCTCGCAGGTACCTACACAAACACTCACTGTTTTAATGATTTTATCTTTTAAAAATACATTTTTTTCAATCTCAGAGATATATACGGGAGCTGCGTCTCCTTACACAAATCAAAATCGTTTTTTAAGCTATCTAGATGAATGGTGAAGTTTCCAAAACCAATTGCAAAAGCTTAATCACGTATTCGTCACATTTGCCGACTTTTTCCTTTGAAAAAGCACATATCTACCGACCAAAGGGTTATTGAATGTGATTGAATTTAAAGCTCTTTACCAGACTTGGAAAGAATGCCATTCAATGGTACACAGACGGCTCAAAAGCAATAGAAGGAACTGGGATAGGAGTGTTCGGGCCAGGAACCAAACACTCTGAAAGCTTGGGAACAGTCCCAAGTATATTTCAAGCGGAAATCCACGCCATAAGGAAGTGCGCCCAGTTCAATATTGATAAAGGATACAGAGGACAAAGGATTATCATAATGTCGGATAGTCAAGCAGCCAATAAAGCACTGAGCTCTTGTGTAATCAGTTCTAAAATGGTGTGGGAATGCCTAGACAAACTCAATGAACTAGGCGAGAGCAATATAGTCACCTTAGTATGGATTCCAGGACACACTGGAATAGAAGGAAATGGAATAGCAGATGAACTAACAAAGAGGGGGACTGAAATACCTTTCTGGGGGCATGAACCCTTTTGCGGAATCAGCCCCAATGTAATATTGGAAGAAATAGGTAAAGCCGAGAAAAAGAGAAGATCTGACCATTGGAAAGATCTAGAGGGGATATACTCTTCTGGGTAACTACAACCTGTTGAGATCAAATGAATGCATAAGCCAAGGTAAAACTGCGCTAAGAGTTTTAACAGGGATCCTAACGGGACATTGTCGCCTGAATGGGCACCTGAAAAAGCTCAAAATAGTGGAGGAAGAAGAATGCAGATTTTGTGGCATGGAAGAAGAAACCTCCATCCACATACTTTCCAACTGCACAGCACTTCAGAATCCTAGAGCACAGCACCTGGGAGATTACTGGATATAAGAGGAACATTTACCTAAGTTGAACCTGCAGACATCCTAAATTTCCTCCGGGAAATAGGGCTAAAGGATCTACTAGTTTCAGAGACTCTCCTCAGAAACTAAGTGGAAGTAAGGGAGCACAATAGATCTTTTAGGCCTCAGTGAATGTCACCCCAAAATACATACATACATAGAAAATGTTGAATGGAAAACCATTTGTTAAAATATTCATCAACTTATGGCGTTGCCTTATTTGTAACAGATTTTTTTTACAAATTATTATTTTGAATGTGGGTACTGAAATGATTTCATTTATTTGAACATCACGCTCGAAAACCACGCCTTCCTAAACAACAAGAAATATTTACAACTTGTGCAACTATCCAACTGTTATTAAAAAAATCAAATTTAAATTAAAAATCAACCTGTTTATTGTCTACGCCTACACTACGATGTTGCATAACTGAAAAGCCTTCTAAATACTATTTTTCTTTTGATTCTCTTATTATAGCCCAGTCAATCGTTCGGTTAACTCTAGGCATTCTTCGTTTTTAATTACTTTCATAAGTAAAGCTGTCGTTCCTTATTAAGTGTCGCTTAAAAAACAAGACATCTGTCAATGTAAATGTTGAATTAACATCGATCCAAGTGGCTTTAACTTCAAATAAATATATTATGTTGTCGACTGTACTATTTTTATAACTAGCCTTAACTTTTTTTTTTCTAGATAAAGTTGTACGGAAAAGTGGGTGATGATTTAAATTGAAAATGACGGAAGTTGCCATGAGTTTGATCCCAACTGGGAACCGGATAACTGCCGTTAGACATTATGAAGCTGCACCACCAATAGGATTCGAACTGGTAAAATATTTAAAATGTTAAAATTGAAAGAAAGTTTTTATATAAAAAAGATATTTTGGTACGCAATGTTTTATTATAAACATTAACAAGAACTTAGTTGAATACTATTTATTTGGACCACCCTGTGTTTGTCCGTCCATAAATTGAAAGATACTAGTTCAGTTCAATACATCTTTCATAATAATAAAAAAAATCTACACCTTAATACTCAAATATCTTTTTTTATATCTTCATTGTATTTAAATTGTTTCACCGAATTCAACATATCACTAAAAAAATCGTTCTCACCTCGTAAAATTTTAAAAAGCTTACTACATGTAGGCAACCAAACATACATTTATGCTATTACGGTTACATAAGGTTGAAAGCATCACGAAAGAAACTGGATTTAGGAACTGTTCGCTAAATAAATACTGGGAAATACTTTTAAAATAATATGAAATGCGTATCTTCAATTTCTCTTTCATTTCAATTGAGAAGTATCTAAAAAAATTTTACATTCAACTATAAATCATACAAAATATTTAACGCTCCTCTCACTTCCAAAAGTGTAATTACCTTTGTGCGATTCTCAATAATAACAGCTGATCATTATTTTCATTCACAATAGATAATATTGATGCGTTTATTCATTTAAATTTAATTCTCTCTTCTCGTACAATCTATAAATACAGTTTACGGCAAACCAGTGGCGGCTAGCGGTAAAAATTTTAAGGTGTATATCTTTCCCCTTCATAGTTCACAGCAGAAACAGAAACACCAACCGTACCGTATAAGCCACGCTGCGCTGGAGCAAATGCAGCGAAATATCCTGTTAAAAACACGGCTTAGTTTTAGACCGTCAAGGGGTATTTCCCAGCTATATAAAATCATAAACGATCAATCGAAATTGGTTTGTCATTCCAGTGGATTGCGCTCGCAGTTTTTTATCATTATGACATTACGAATACTTTTATATTTGATTAAAAGAAATATTTTAGTTAATTAGAAGATTTTTTGGGAGCTATGCAGGGCTTATGTATCAGCCGCCACTGCGGCAAATAATAAATCTTTGGTAATCATAAAGGCGAAGAAAGTTCTAGATTGTGTAAGAATTATTGCAGTCGAATTAAAGGTATATAATTATGGATAATTTTGATTTATTTCAATGGGGTACTGTAATAAAATAAAATCAATAAAATATAAATAAAATATAGTCGATAAAATTTCAAGAATATTTGGTGGATGAGCTAGAGTCACTTTTTATTTAATACCAGCTGTTTTATCTGGGATCTGGGATAATTTTGAATTTCATTACATGTACCCTCTATTCTTTCCCACAGCTGAATAAGATTTTATATTGGATCACCATAAACTAATGATTTTAAATAACCTCGAAATCAAAAATCGCATTGATTGAAATCGGTCAGTGTTGCAGATCAAATGACTGGACTTCCTCGTCCAATCCTTCGATTTTCATACGACTAAAATCAGCAGGAAAATGTGATATAAATTCTGTTGCATACGCCATATTTGAAGCATATGAAAATAAATTATAAACCATTTGAATAGAGGAGTTCAGTCTAAGGTCAGCGTGGCGAACAAAAAGTGTTTTTTTTCTAACAAGAATGACAGTTAAGGTTTACCATTCAAAAAATAACATTTTTGCATGTTTTTTATCATTTCCAACATCTATATTGCTTTATTAAAATAATAAATACACCCCTGAAGCGTAAATCTTGAAATTTAAAATGACTTTTTAGCTAAATACTCAACATATCGGTGGCCAATAATTCTAGGAACTTTTGGCATGTCCCATTTCATTTCTGTTATTCTGTCACTACTTATGTCAGATAACTCATTATTCACTTCACAGGATAATAACTTTCGATGATAGGATAATTTTACGAGATATGCTTCAATTGAATCGAGTGATATTTACGAGGGATCTAGCAAAATTACTTTAAAATTATTTTTATTAATTTTTTGTGCTCTTGCCTGTCACCCATTTTAAAAGCAAATAGTAAATAATCAAAAATTAAAACTGATTGTCTAGCGGGGATACTCTTCAACTAAATAACGGTGTGGGAGCCAAGTCTGGACTATACGGTGGTTAGATTAAATTCCAAATTAAATTATGGAAAATGTAACGTGAATTGAAAGATATTGTTAACATGTTTCTGATACGTTAGTCTAAAAAGCTTTGTTGTGTTGTAGAAGTGTGTCGGAACTGTAAATCACTGATACTAGACTCCTTTTATGTACTATTTAGTGTAAAAATGTTAAAACGGGAACGTTTTATAGGCGTGGTGATTTGGAGAATGCAGAGATGTCGACCCAAGCCTACTTTCAGTTTCTATAAATTTTAGTATTCCATAAATGTGTAATTTCAAAAATACGAACAAATTATGTATACAGAGGGATTTTTCTCTAGTAGATTGGTATTTTGACTTTTCAAGTTTTGATAATGTTTTTTCTTTCATAACACTTCTTTTTTTGGACTTTTCTTTAAGTTTCGTACCTCTTCGTGGTCGAGATGAGATTGTTAATAAAGGCAATAGAATTTCGAGCCTCAGGACTTTTTTATTGGAAATGTTTTCCTTTTCAAGGATCTCTTTTTCTAATTCCTCAATAATTAATAGTTTCTGAATTATTCAAAAATGAATGCATTTTAATTTGTTAATATCCATAGGAATTTATAAAGCTTATGGTATCTGTATCTGTGAAGTAGGGAGGGTGAGTGTAGGCTCACAGCACTTAGGCCACATGTGATCCATTGTACATCCTCCCGAGGAGTTGTCCCCCTAGGTCATCGCCCATCTTGTCCTTCCCAGGAAGGTCACTAGGATACATCTCCTTTATATCGGCAGGTGTAGGCCTAGACTCACCGAATACACACTCTTATCGACAATAACTCCGGACACTCGCATAAGACATGCCCAACAGTTTCCTCTTCCTGTTCACACTTCCTGCATAGAGGCAACGAACATTAACAAGACAAGAAGGATCACTCTAAGCTCCTCCCCTCGTTATGCCTATCTCGCTCGAATATCGGATGCTACTGTGTATAGAGCACCGTAAGTCTCCTACGCGCAATATGCATAAACAGGTTGTCCGTCGTAGGGATATGTAAAGAAATATACCAGTTGTCTTTCTGAGTGACCGAATTTTCCTTTAGAAATAAAATAAACATTTACGTACCTAGTGTTTTGTGTTTGGTTCTGCAAACAGAATGATGGAAATGTAACATACGTGGAAAAATGTATAAACAATACTACCTATGCACTTTAGAAATGGCTGGAAAATTACTATTACCTCTGCTCTGTCTTTATGGGAACATCAGCTTTAAGGTTTCCAGGGGATGCCCACAAGGCGGAGTACTATCTCCCCTACTGTGGTCTATCTTGATGGATAACTTGCTTAGCGATCTCGAAAGAGAAGGGGTAGAACTGCAAGCGTATGCAGACGACCTTGTCATCTTGGCAAGGACCAAGTCAGGAAGGGTAGCATATAATATCCTCCAAAAGACGTTGGAAGATGTCCACAGTTGGTGTCAGAGGAAACAGATGTCTGTTAACCCTGG
>CAJUYI010006351.1:0-13895 GCA_910591695.1 Galerucella pusilla
ACCCTTTTTGGTTTGCGTCATCGATTGTTAATCTCCTGCTATCACATTACGAAGGAAGAAATGGAAAAAAAGGCAGGTCTGTGATTAATCCTAATCAAAATATCACAATAATGAACCGTTTGAATGTTTTATAAACGTTAACCCTAATCTTTGACTTACAAAAATTTGATTGGTTGATGTTTAGATTACGCGCCAGCGAAACCTATCAATCGAGAGCTTAAAATACCATGAAGGCGTTACTTTCGCAGCAGCAATAAGTCTTACGTCTTTTTCTACTGTCACACTGACAGTTCTTGACAGGTCTGTACTTTGTTGTTTACGGTCAATAATTATTTATAAAAAGTGAATATTAATCTTATTGTTTTCTTTATATGAATAATACAAAAATATGCATGAATACACGGAAAAACATCAGTATTTTGAAAGCTCTCAAGTATTTTCAGTTAGAAAAATAAGCTGGTAATTATTAATTGCATAGCCTTTTCGAATTTGTCTAAATACAATACTGATGATCTTATTTATCAAATTTAAGGTTAGCTATATGTCAAAATAGCAAATAAAATAAACGACATGCCGAAAACCCGGATATACGTCACAATCGATGACGCACACCAAGAAGAGTATTATTTTAACTATACCTTCTTTTCATTACTAAGAATGTTCACTTGCACAACAGTTTTTCCTGAATTTGGGTACAAATGAAATTTTAAAAATATTTTTTGAGCACATTTTTGAGAAATTTCATCTCATCTGCCAATGTTGCACTTGAAAATTTTATCTCATTTCAGTGATTGGCGTGGGCTAGCTGAATTATGTGGCATAAAAAGTGAGAAAATACAAGACATTGGAAAAAACGATAGCCCGACTTTAACAGTCTTAAGAATATGGTCAGAAAAAAATAGTGCAGGAAGCACCACCGACAAATTGATATCGTTTTTGGAAATTTTGGATAGATTTGATGTAGCAGATGATGTTACACCATTAATAGGTAAATACTTTATAATTAACTTTTCGAATTTACAAAATATAAATATATAAAAAATATATTCCCATCTAAAATACTTCCATAGTATGAGCCAACCTGACATATAAAGATTAGATTAGATTAGAATTGGAGTGGCTCTTTGTCCTCTCCCACTGCGACCTTTGCAGATCTATTGAGGTCCTCCCCATATTTAGAGAGCTCAATATCTAGCTTCATTCTTTTTATTAGACTTAATAGCCTGGATACCGCCTCCTTTGCGTAGCTCTCTGCCCTCGGTTTTTCTTCTCCGAGTAAGTGAAACCGCACCCTTGCTAGGCCTTCGCACTCACAGATTATGTGCTCCACGGTTTCGTCTTCTTCCTGGCAAAACCTGCATAGGCTGTCATCTGCAAGGCCAATTGTGTGCATATGTTTCCTCAGCCTACAATGTCCGGTCAGCATTCCCACCATCATCCTCGTCGTTTCTCGACTTTGACATAGTAGGTAGTGTGGCAGTTCTGTCGAAGTGCTTTTAAGGAATAATTTTGCGTGTGTTTGTCCTGGGGTTTCATACCACCAGCGCAACGCCTGGTTGTTTATCCATTTGTGGATGCTCTCTTTACTTAGACATTTTGCAATTCCACAGGAAGGTTCTGGCCCTATCATGACCTCCGTTGCTCCCTGCTTGGCTAATTCATCAGCCTTTTCATTGCCTTTTATTCCTTGGTGGCCTGGTACCCAGGCTAGGGTCACTATATTATGACTACCTAGTCTGTTTAGGGCCTTCCGACACTCCCACACCAGATTTGATGTTATCTTATATGAGCGTATCGCCTTAAGTGCTGCTTGGATATCGGAGTAGATGAAGATTCTTTGGTTGTCGACCTCCTGTCTCATCAACTCTTCTGCACAGCATTGTACCGCCAGTACCTCTGCCTGAAAGACAGTAGCATGTTTCCCTAGGCTTAGAGAGAGTGATCTTCTCTTGTACCCCATTTATTTCGGCTCCTACTCCGGAGTCTGTTTTCGAGCCATCAGTGTACCAGTTGGGATTCGCTGTTATAAGAGGCCCTGCTTCCCAGTCCTTTCTCTCTGGAATGTAAACTGTATAGTCGTTTTTAAAACTATGTTGTGGGGCAATCTGATCCGTTGGCATTCCCAGTATTGGATCTGCCTTTATTTCTTCATATAGCTCTTTGTAGACCTTGCCGTGTTCTTGGCTTATCGGAGTAGGTCCCTGTAATAATCTGTGACTAACAGATCTTGCATTTCCTTGTATGAGGATATGTAGTGGTGGTAGGTTTACTATTATTACCTCCAGGGTCGCAGTCGGAGTCGTTTTCATGGCCCCCGTGATACTTAGGCAGGCCTGCCTTTGAATACCACTGACATATAAAATTATACAAGTAAATACGAAGGTCATCATCTATAGGAACAACTACGCCAGAACTGAAAAATCTTTGATTTTATTAGTCCAGTCAACAAGGCCAAAAACGTGTTAACTCTTGATAAAAATGCTTAAAATATGGACAATGGCTGATTTGATTCGAAGATTGTCTAGAAATATGTATTGAAAGTTTGTATCAGCACATGAACAGTGGCAATGGACATTAACGAATTAAGATGAGCAAAAAGTAGCACCCAGCTTTTGTCAATTACTCAAAAAATATTAAT
Organism: Galerucella pusilla; assembly: GCA_910591695.1. NCBI lineage: Eukaryota > Metazoa > Arthropoda > Insecta > Coleoptera > Chrysomelidae > Galerucella > Galerucella pusilla. The sequence goes on from CAJUYI010006351.1 coordinate 2,639, forward strand.
ATTCAAGGAATTTCAGAAAAATATACTTAAGGAGGAAGGAATTTCCAATAACAACTTTCCGATCCCTGGAACTCTACTACTTATAATTTCAATTTGACGCCACAAGTATTTTTGAGTATGCGTCAAAAGCAAACAGGTCATATTTAATATTTTTAATGTACCTATTAATTCTTAATTAGAAATTCGACAAAATCATGGTTTATTTTGGATACTACGAAGAAATTATTTTCAGTAGTAATAACCCAAGGGCATTGATAATTGTTCGAAAAAATTTTATGACAGATGTCGAAAGCATGTTGCTTGGAAACAGACCGACGCCGTAGGCGGAGGTCTGTTGCCTATAAGCAACAAGCTTGAGAAAGTTGTCATAAAATTTTTGAGCATTTATCAATGTCCGAGGGTTATTCGGATAGAAAATTTTTTGTTTCAGTATTACAACCAAATCGTGACATTTCGAAATATTAAATATTCGAAATTTCAAAATCGAAATAAATCAATATGTATCCGTAGCAACGTGTGAGAATTGCCCATGGTCTGTTTTCAGTGTAATGTTGACATGATTGGCTGAGATTGTTCATATGATATAAAATGAGGAAATTTGATTGGTTTTTGGAATTGTCAAAAAATTTTCATTAGAATAAACTCTGAGAGCAATGTTTCATTAACAGAATGCTCTTGAACTACTTTGTTCATTGGACACTCAAAAAAAATGAATAGCTTAAATGTTTTGTGTTATGGAGCCTCTCCTCTATGCCCACATACTTATAAATATCACAGCATATGAGTTAAGAAAATTTCAATACTTGAATGACTGATTTGTCATTTTTTGCTAACTTATGTTACTTATTATAAGCAAAGTATTGATATTTGATAAACTTCTATGACGTTATCTTGTAGTCCAGCCATCTTAGTAAGTTCACCTCAGAATTTGAAATACCCAGCTGAATTTTTGTATAAACTTGTATTTTGGCATTCTCAAAGTTGTCTCAAAACCTACGTCATGTTAGGATTATACGCGTCTATAAAAATTCGAGGTGAAAGGTGACAAACATCGATTCTCAGCATATTTTTTTGCAAATATCTAATTTCCTATGGGTTTTTCGCCATTCGTAGTTGTTATCAATATTGTAGAGAATTAAATATAACTTTTTTACAATCAAATTGAAAAGTTGGCTTTTTCGCTTGCCATTGACAACGAAAAGTTGACGATTCTTGAGGAGAGTTACTTTACGCTCGACGAGCGTAAAAAATTGCAAAACGTTTGTTGCCCATAACAACCGATACTACAAACATAATTGTATTGACAGTGACCGTGGCAGTGACAGTGACATCATAGATCAGCCTGGCTAAGGAGTGTTTTTGTCTTCTGAAAATCTTTAACAATCCAATAAATCGCTGTTTTGTTAAGTTCTTAATGTTTCAAATAATTAATAAGTGTGATTGCGATGTTACCGTATTAATTTTTTTGTGTTTTTGTGCTTAATTGTTGAGCCACGTTCTGAATATTTTGCATATACTGGCCGGATGGCCTTGCTAGCTGAGGCATTTCTAATTGTAAAATAAGAAGTACATTGACAGTATTGACAGCAATAACACAGAATACACCATTCCAAGAAGAAGCGAAGCTTGTGCTATTTTACAATTCATTTTCTGAGTGCGCATGTCTGACAGTCGCCATTTAAGCCCGTTATCTATCAATTACATGTGATTTCATTGTTTACCACAGAATTTTCTTTGTTGTAAGCTTTTTGATTATTTACATATTTTTTGTGTTTTGATCGATAAAATTTGTTTACAAAATTACATTTATTAGTTATGGCGCCAAAAACTTGTGCAATTCTTGGCTGTCATTCAAGTGATGGATGGTAATAATTGAAAAACACAACAAAACTTCGATATCTATGGAGAAAAGTTTACTGTCACTTCTTTTTTATAACTTCGTTGTCACAGATATGAGTACTAGACTAGTAGAGAAAAATAGTTCTGATGATTTTAAAAATATGGGGTTCGGTTTTTTGGACTCAGAATTAAATTCTGAGTAATGGGTATTTTAAAATTTTTTTGCCAAGAAAAATTGTAATTGTTATAAGCAAAAAACGTATAGAGAATATGAGGGTCTCCGTTTTTGGTTATAACTTGAAAAATATTGAAAATAGCTTCTTTTTGAAAAAAGAATCTAAAAGAGGAGAAAATTTCAGAAGTCCCGACTCCCGAAACTGTAACTCCATTATTTATAATTTTAAATTGACGTTGAAAATACCGCTCCGTAGCTGCTGCGTCACCGCCAAGCCAACAGAGCATCACAACATATTTTTTTTTTATTTGTTATGAATTCAAAAATTTGTATAAATTACAGTTTTATTTAGAGACTTGAAGCAATATATTCCAGTGAACAAAAAATTTTTCACTTTATTTTTGTTAAAGTTATTCAATTGTTAATTAACTAATTTTTTTGTGGACTTAAGACAACTGAAAATCAGTTCTAAAAGTTTAAATAAATTACCTAACAATTTTTTGAATTCTGGGAGGTTTTCTTATTGACTCAATAAACAAAATTCCTTTAAAAGAGTTTTTTCATTTGTTTATTATTATAATTTTTTTAAGTTAACAAAAAATGAAAAATCCGTATTGTTATTAAAAAAAAAAATTTTTATATTTTTCATTTCAGCCGGTTTTTTATTTATTTTTTGCATCTTATTTCATTACTAAAGATTTTTTCACGTTATTTGTTTATAAATTTGTTATAAACAAATAGACTATTTTAATATATTTTAAAACATTTTTTTCGCCATTCTGTTGTATTGGTCAAATAATGAATTAATTGTTTAAAATATTTTTTTTTTATTTATCACCCCTTTGAATTATTAATTAAGAAATTCTTTTTTCTTCTAAATTCATCATTTGCTATTCCAAAAAAAACAAAATTTGCAACGCAATTTTCATTGTTTATTTAATAAACAATTTGTTATAAACAAATTCTGAACCTATTTTTTTTTTCGTTACAAAAAAAAAATAATAAATACAGCCATGTGCATCCAAGTATTTCAAAAAATTTTGTTTTATTTTTTATTTGATTTTTAAATATTTAACATACTCGGGCGACGACCCAGCACTGTAGTGGAACGCATTCTGATAATTACAGTCAAGCAAGGTCGGACATGGTTAGTACTTGGATGGGTTACCATGACAGGGAAAACCATCGTATAGGGCCCGTACAGCCTGCAGCGAAACACTTTAGACTACTAGGGTGCACTTTAGACTACTAGGGTGAGTAGCATATCACAGCTCGCAGGCATTATACCAATGAGCACGAGGTATAATGTAGATATGCCGTCTTTCGGAGGAGACGTAAAACCGAGGTCCCGAGTCCATGGATGTTGGGCTCGTTAAAGAACGCTACCACTGGTTGGAACACTAGTGGGTTCGCCAAAATTTTCGGTTAGGGGTAGAGTGCTGCCGGCGTCGGTGATTAGCCTCAGTCGCAGAAATAGACCGACGTTAAACAACAGAATAAAAAAAAAACATACTCACTGTGGAACCCGGCACCTATCTTATCAACTTTCAAATTGCTATAACTTTTAAACTATTGATGATACGGTCTTGGACATTCATTGATAATTAATTATTCTACTTGATTTAATTTTAATCATCTTCATATCAATTAAATTTTGATGTATATTTATTAGAACTTTATATTATAAAAAATGTATAATTATAAACAATGAAGACGTCATAAAAATGAACAATTATTATTTTATATTCTTTGGTTTCACTTTTTTGCGTGTAGTTAACATTTAATTCACATTTTTTGAACAATTTTCTCAGTGTAACTTGATTTCTGTATATTGTACACCGCATATTTTATGAATTATAAAAATATCAATAATTCCGATTTGTCCATTTTCAGAAAAAGATGCTGAATATTGTAGAGCACAAAGTTCCAGCGTTGACAAAATAAAACTTTATGACACTGAAATAACCTACGAAACATTTAGTAGCAAAAAGGTGGTGCCGTCACAAGAAATCTACAATGCATTTGTTTTATTCCATCAAGTGGACGTTATCCTCACCACTGACATAATAACGATTTTGGAGCATGAGTATGGTTTGAATTTATGTGTCATATTTAGAGATTTCAATAGCAATGAATGGAATAACGTCAGAAACAGGAGGAAGTTGACCAATGAGAGATGTGAAAAAGTAATCATAGTATTTACTCCTAGTTTTTGGGAAAGTAGTTTATGTGAAATTTTTTTTGGAATATTGGGAAGATTAGGTGAGTATAAAATTCATTGATGGTGAAGTGAAAAAGGTGTCTCTGCTTCATTGGGTATCTTATATACGAATATCATATAAATACTAGAAGACCCGAGAGACGTTGTCCTCTTGTTGTTGTTGCCCTCTTGTTCTATTATATACCTACAACTATTTACAATTTTTCATTTTGAAGAAAAAATGTCTCATTGTTACATGTTTTTGGTAGAAAAATCAGATGGTATCGTTCATTCTCTGATAGAAGGAATATGTTTCCCGAAAAATCAACTTTCCTAAATTTTCTTTTAATTTCTCTGAAAACAAATGTGTTTTTGTGAGTTTAGCTCATTTTTTCAAATGACCATCTAGCTACTCACTCAAACACACACAAAAAGTTTGGTCAAAATCGGAACAAACGTTTAGGTCATATTCACTATAAACCCGATTGCAGCGCCACCTACTGGGACCAATTGAGAATTTGAACCATTCTTGAATACACGCAAAAGATTTCATTAGAATCGGTCCAGCCGTTTCAGAGGAGTTCAGCATGAACCCGATTGCAGCGCCACCTACCTGAACTAATTGTGAATCGAAGCCATCCAGTTACTTACTAAAACACACCCAAAAAAGCTCATGAAAATCGGACTAACCGCTTAGGAGAAATACAGTATCAAACCGATTACAGTAATTAGTTATTATATTTGCCATACTTTTAATGGGAAGAGAAAGTGCTGCCGACTATCTCGATCACCAAAGTAGCATTTCGCACACTAGATACAAAAATAACTATTGTTGCTGTGAAAGTTGCAGGTAACTTTTGCCGCTGTCAAAGTGACAGCTGTATTGTGGCATATGGGATTTTTTATATGTAAATTGAATTGTTGAATGAAACGTCACAGTAGCACTTAACTCATACGGTCTTATTAATAAACACGGAGTAACCTAAGACTAACTTTATTCTATGCTTAAACCATCAGTTTGACAGATACGCTATTAATAAACTCATATTTTTTCAAGGAATAGGCTACTCCGAGGTTAGTCTAGGACACAGACATATAAAAAACAATAGACAGAGTTGTTTACAAAATGTGTATGTGCCAACATTAATTCTTACTTTACTACAAATTATTTTGTAGTAACGCAGCGTTGCCAGATGAATAATATAAAATTACTTTTAATACTTCATGTTTGATACTATTATTTAATATTTCTCTACAAACAGAATATATTTTTGCATACATATATTTTTGCATGAAAATATGTGTGGAAATTTGTTATTTGTTGAGTTTGAATCTCTTAAATTTTATATTACATACATAGTATAGTATAATTTTCCGCTCATCTTTTAAAATTTTGCCAAGTCCGGCAACGCCGCTAGCAAAATACCCTAACAAGCAGCCGCCATATTCCAATATCATTTCATTGATATTTAAAGTGGCGAGTACTGTGTTTTTGATTTCTTTGCGTGTATTTCACCTAATTTAGTATTTACTAGTGAAGCAGAGGTGTTAGAAAATTCAAACTATGGTGAGACAGTGTGCGGTGTGCCGGAAAATCGACTATTTGAACCCTAACCTATATTTTCACTGGTAAGTTGTAGTAAATAAGTTAGTCATAGGCGGGTATGTGAATCCTTTTTCACACAATCTGAATTGGCATGATAAGGAGAGAATTGGGTGAAATTACCACTCACATACTTACACATATTTAAGCAGATTGTAGAAAATAAACATAAGATGCTGCACATACCTATATATAAAAAAATGTCTATGATGCTTACCTATAGGAAACATTAGACAAGTAGTTCAGGAATTTGGATAGACTGAGAGTTTTGAGGTATTAAAAACTTCATATAAGGCTTGCTTTGATAGGCAACTACTTACTGTACCTGTTGCATTTTGTATAGGTGCTAGGAATTATGTGATTTTATTCCTAGCTATAATTTACAATTTACTGGTGGTTTTACCTCATATCACAATACCTCTACTACAACACTATTATCTTCAGAAATCCTAGTTAAAAGTAAAAAATGGGTAAACAGCTAGCCACTGTTGTGTACCTATAATTTTCCAATGATTTCTTCTAGTTTTCCGGTAAGCAAAGCTCGAAGAAATACCTGGATGGAAATACTTGGATTCCAGCCAGATAAAAATTACCAAAGAGGCCAGAAGTATGTTCTGATCATTTTGAAGGAAATTATTTTACACAAAGGACCAATGGAACAAAAATGTTACGGAGAGATGCAGTTCCTTATTTCGCAATCAATGACTTAACTTTGACGATGTAACTAAGTACTTGTAAAATAAATATGTATTATTTTGTAATTATTTTTATTTCATAAACCTCACAAGAATTTGTATTACCTAGAAGAGCAAAATTAATATAAACTACAATATACATTACTTTTACTGACAATTTTGAAGTTGTTTTAAAAAATGAAAATGTGTAATATTCTCCTTTGAGCAGTAAATATTTCAATGTGATAGTTAGATAAATTGAATTTTTTTATCAGTAGTAACAAATTTTAATATTTATACTAATTTTTGTTGCACAGTTGTTTATTAAGTTTTAATTTAAAAAATCGAAAATATTGTGAAAAAATTCCCGAATTGAGTCTGTTCAATCATTCGCCCCCGTTATTTCTCCGTCTATGGTGTTTATCTGTCGGCCGCCATATTCCAACAATGGTCATATGCTTTGCCTCTTCACCGCCCCTGATCATAACAATGTTGGAGTATAAACATTTCGTATTTTATGAATGAATAGCTCTGTCTATTGTTTTTTATATGTCTGTGGTCTGGGACTAACTTTGGTAATAATTTTAATCCATGGAAATAGGTAGTTTAAGCTCGGAATAACATTCGACTATTGGAGAAAATCACGTGTCAATAGATGGCACTGAATTTTTCAATATGGCTGCTATAAGGGTGAACAACAAAGGCACGCGGCCGGTCAGCTGATGGCATGACAGTAGTCTGTCACAGTTTGTGAAGGTGTTTAGTTCGTTAAAATTTTTATTAAACCTAAAAAGTTTTTATCTCAGAAAAGCACTTTCAATAGCTATATTTCTTTACCATTTATACTCAAATTTTAAATCACAGATTTTAAATGACACAACAAAATTATTGGCATCTGATTTTGTTGTTCACCTTTATTGAAGTTAGAAAGGAAATTAACAGATGTCGCCCACTTCGTAGTTTTCGCCAATATAATTTTAGTTTTGTTGAACTGTCAATTGTGGTATAAATATCTTGTCATATCGTAATTCGAAATTCAGTTTGTCGTTTTATTCCTATTAATTATGTATATTTACTAAGTATTTGTGTCTAACAATAAATACTCCAGAGCAATATGAAATTTACAAAAAACAAAGAAAAATAGTTAAAGATTTAGTAGCAGTGGCAAAAGAAAAGATGTGGTCTGATTTTGGAAATAAAATGGAAACAGACAGTTCAAGCAATCAAAAACTATTCTACAAAGTCTTAAAATCATTTAGAAAAGAAAAATCAGTAAGTGAATTTTATGTCAGAAATAAAAAACACAGGAAATACTAAAAAATGAAACTGAAATCATTAATAGATGGAAAGAACATTTTCAAGAATTATTAGGACAACAAGCACAAGAAAGTGAGGAGAGCCTAGAACAACCCGAAAATACCAGCAATATTGACCAGGAAACCGAAAATGGAGAAATTAAAATGGACGAACTAAAGACGGTAATGAAAGTACTAAAAAATGGAAAGGCACCAGGACATGATAAGATCACGGCTGAAATGATAAAAAACTTGGGAGAAGTAGGTACTCAAATAACACTTGACATTTTAAATAAAGCTTGGCATAACGAAAAAATACCGGGCTCAACTTTCGTTTAGCTGAAATCAGTTATGGGAAAACTGTTGCCATGGCAACGATTGTTGTGATTAGTAGTAAACAAAAACCCAAATCATATGGTGAGGAAATGCGTGATTGCCATGTTGACCCCACTTTTGTTTAGCTGAAATCAGTTATAGAAAAACTGTTGTCATGGCAACGATTGTTGTGATTAGTAGTAAACAAAAACCCAAATCATATGGCGAGGAAATGCGTGGTTGCCAAGTTGACCCCACTTTCGTTTAGCTGAAATCAGTTATGAAAAAACTGTTGTCATGGCAAATATTGTTGTGATTAGTAGTAAACAAAAACCCAAATCATATGGTGAGGAAATGTGCGGTTGTCAAGTTGACCAGTATCGTTTAGCTGAAATCAGTTATTGTGAAAGCGCGAATTGTGAAACGTGGACCCGGCGCGCATTCATATGGAATACACTTTTTCGAGGAGGGGAAGGGAATGAACATGTATTTATATAGGTAGACATAAATATAAAATGATTTTTATTTCATATGATGTTTTCCAAGAAGGGGAAGGGAAGTCAGTATGCTCATCGGGATACGGTATGTGTTGAATTATGATACATTTTTTTGCCATAGTAGAAATCCCATGGAATCAGTCAATTTGAGGTGAAGAGATGTTTTCCCTTCCCCTTCCCCAAAAAGTGTAATAATTTGTATTCCACATGAATGCGCGCCAGTTCGACGTTTCGCAATTCGCACTCGCGAGCTTCTCTGACTTCTTTTCCTCTTCTTGGAAAACATCATATGGAATAAAAATCGTTTTATATTCACGTCTATCTATATACATACATGTTTATTCCCATCCCCTTCCCCTTCTCGAAAAAGTGTCTAATAATTTGTACTCAACCTGTAAGCGCGCCGGGTCGACGTTTCGCAATTCGCGCGAATTGCGAAACGTCGACCCGGCGCGCTCGCTTCGCTCGCGATATAAATCAATCAATTATTCTAGATCTCTAAATTAGAAAATTCATTGATACTGGCTTCCCTTCCTCTTCTTGGAAAACATCATATGGAATAAAAATCATTTTATATTCATGTCTATCTATATACACACATGTTTATTCCCTTCCCCTTCTGGAAAAAGTGTATTCCACATGAATGCGCGCCGGGTTGACGTTTCGCAATTCGCGCTTTTACAATAACTGATTTCCTCCTAACGCTACTGGTTAACTTGGCAACCGCGCATTTCCTCACCATATGATTTGGGTTTTTGTTTACTACCAATCACAACAATCGTTGCCAAGACAACAGTTTTTCCATAACTGATTTCAGCTAAACGAAAGTAGGGTCAACTTGGCAACCACGCATTTCCCCACCATATGATTTAGGTTTTTGTGTACCCGTTACCATGGTAATGGCTGCCATGGCAACAATTTTTCCATAGCTGATTTCAGCTAAACGAAAGTTGACCCAAATACCGGAAGAATGGGGGACAGCATTAATAACACCTATACACAAGAAAGGAGACAAAAAGAACTGCAGTAATTACAGAGGAATAACATTGCTGAACACTATAGTAAAGATTTATGAACAAATAATAAATAACAGGTTAAAACCAATACTAGAAACACAATTGTCGGAACCACAGAGTGGATTTAGACCTGGGAGAAGCACTCAAGATCATATTTTCACAATCAAACAAATAATTGAAAGGAGACAACCACAAAATAAAAATATATATCTAGCTTTCGTAGATCTGGAAAAAGCATTCGACACAATCCCTAGAACAAAAGTATGGAGAGGCCTAAAAGAAAGATGCATAGATAGCAAAATAATAAGAGTTATCCAAGATATATATAAAACAAATACTAACTATGTAATAAAAAATAATAAAAAATCAGATGGATTCAAAACAGAGACGGGATTAAGACAAGGTGGAGGACTAAGCCCAACCCTATTTAATGTACACATGGATACTATAATAAAGAAATGTGAAAGAAAAACCAAAGCCATGTTTGTGGGCTATAAAAATTTAGAAAGAGTGGTTATATCTGAAGGAGTCTTTGCTGATGATGTGGTATTAGTGGCAGAAAATGAGAAACAACTACAAGAAAACTTAAATATATGGAAACAAGCACTGGAAGAAGAAGGAATGAGAATAAATATAAATAAAACCAAAATATTGATAATAGGAGATCAAAATATTGAAACTAAAATCAAACTAGACAATATTCAAATAGAACAAGTAAAAGAATTTAAATACTTAGGAGTAACTTTAGCACAAAATGGAAAACAAGATATTGAAATAAATGAGAGAATAGATAAAACAATAAAATTATATTATGCAATGAACCAAAAATTTACCAATAAAAAAGAAATCTCTAAACAAACGAAAATTAAAGTTTTTAATACCATATATAGACCTATACTAACATATGGATGGGAATCATGGACTCTGTCAAACTCACAAAAAAGTAAAATCCAAGCCGCTGAGATGAAGTACCTGAGACGAATAATAGGAGTAACAAGGAGGGACAGAGTTCGGAATACAAGTATAAGAGAAGAATTGGGGGTTGAACCAATCTTGAAATTTATTGAACAACGACAATTGAGCTGGTGGGGACATATACAACGAATGAGTAATAGCAGACAAGTAAGAAGAATATACGAAGCAAAAACACAGCTAAAAAGACAAAGGGGAAGACCCAGGCAAACATGGAATAAAGAGGTGGGTAACATAATACAACAAAGAGGGAAGACATGGAAAGAAGCAGCTATATTAGCAAAAGACAGAAGAGCATGGAAAACGTTTATATATGAAAATTGAAATTAAATGTGAACCCGACACCTAACGGTAAAAGGGTGTATGATTATATATATATATATATATTATTATTCAAGAAAAAAAATATAGAATTAATTTTTACCATTTAAAATTTTCAATTAATTACCTAAATGGTTTGGTTTGTTAAATGTCTGTTTAAGTTTGAAGAAGTTTGAAAATTAGAATTGTTACAATTGTTTTATATAGTTTATAAAAAAAATGTGGTGTAAAATACATTGAAATTTTTAAGTATTTCATATTTGATGATTATTTATACGTAAATTGATACATCATTTTTGACATAGACAATGTGATAATAATTAATAAAATTTCATTTTAAATTAAAATAG
>CAJUYI010006352.1:0-13894 GCA_910591695.1 Galerucella pusilla
CTAGTAGAAGAATGTCAGAAAGAACTAAATGAACTGGCAGACCATATCAAAGTAAGATTGGTGTGGGTGCCGGGACATAATGGTATTTCTGGAAATGAACAAGCTGATGAACTCGCAAAAAGAGGTTCAGCAACAGCATATGTTGGACCAGAACCAGCTCTTGGGACCACAAAAAAGGTAGTCCGAGCGCAAATACAAAAATGGGTACAAAGCCAACATAGACTTCATTGGAGGAACACTCCGAAACAGGTACACAGCAAAACCTTCATAGGTGACACATGTGCAAAGCGGGCCAAAGTACTGAATATCAGCAGGAATAAGCTAAGAATTATTGCAGGTTATCTAACAGGTCATACCCCGTTAAAAGATCACCTGCATAAAATAGGGTTATATAACGGGGACCTCAGCTGCAGACTATGTGGCATGGAGAACGAGACCGTGACCCATATCTTGTCTGACTGTGAGGCACTGCACTCGAGGAGACGGGCAATCTTCGGAGAGGCCAATGTGCCACCTGAAGTATATGGCACACATCCAATGGACCTATACCGTCTACTCGAAGGTACGGGGATAACTGGATGGGTGGACTAAATATGGGAGCATAGTACAATAAGCCAATAGGCTGCAGTGCTCCCGGCATCTGAACGGCTCCCAAAATGAAAAAAAAAAACATTATTTTCACGGGCAATTAGACTTGTCCTTGAAGTTGGATTCTCTTCGACACTTAACAAAATATTCACATCATCTTCAACGAAGTGTGGTTTTCTTTTCAATGGTTTGACATGTCCAAGTTCTGAATTGTACATGAATTTTAGACACAGTACTTTGTGAAATATTAGGCAATTCAGGATACCTGTAATTAAATAAGTTTGCCACTTCAACTTGACTTCTGCAGTTATCCCCGCACCCGATCATCATTAAAATCTCAATTCGGTGAGTCTCAGTTAAATATTTCATTGTTATGTCGACAAGGAAAGAGTGTTTGACAAAGATTCTACTTTTTCAGTATAAACTGTCAACACATCAACAACCGACAGAATAGAAAACTATCCACATTATTTACCGATTTAAAACAATCCACATTATTTACCGATTTTGTTTAATTATTGGCGTTTTTAGGCCATTTTTAGGTATTTATAATGAAATTCATGGGCGTAGCAGGTTTTGTTTAATATACAAATACGTCTAATAATTAGTTAGTTTAGATTTTTGATAAATCCATATTTAGCTAATTTAAAAAGTACCAATATTTCAAGTGTAATAAATTATTAATTTCAAAATTTCACCCTGTATAATTCATAATTGACAATTCATTGACAATTCGGTTCATTAAGAGGATTCCAAAAATATGCAAATATACAGGGTGTTTCATTTAAAAAAAACAACACCGACTATGGCATACTTGCGTGAATCACTCTGTACATTTAAATTTATGTTTACATAACGCACAACACAATTCAAAAGTTGAAGTGTCTCGGCATTTTTCATAATTTCCCAAAATAATGACATAAAGAATTTTATTCCATAAGTGGTTTCCACACTGTATAAAATTTATACTGTTTTTCATAGTGGCACTTTGACTCTATTCAACATTTTACATGGCGACTTTTTTGTCAAAAGGTTGCGGCCCCTGCTCTGTGCTTTCCCTAAACCTTCAGAAATGAATATTTGAACGTCAGAGGGTTTAAAACGTATCGTTTCACTCCACACTATTATTTCAATCAAGTTCCGTTAACAGTGATAAGGTGCAAGTCTTGAAATGTGATTCGACACAGTATTGTTCGTCACTGTAATTTGAAACTTCCTCCGACCAATATTGTTAATTATCCATCACAACCACTATTCCCATCTGTTTTTTTGGGAAACTCCCCTACTAGCAGCTCGAGATCGTTAGCGAACTAATATATTTTATAATTGTTTTATTGAAGCTTCGTGAAAACTTGTAGGTTTTATAATGTATCAGTTCGCAATAAATTTGTTGCGCTTAACTGTTCTATCACTTAAATTGTTTTGAAAACTTGTTCACAGAAAAAGTATGAAATAATTATAGAATAAGTTATAAAGCTATGTTATAAACGCTTATTAAATACTTTGTCCACTTCCGTCGCTACAACTGCATCTAAACCACGAGTTTAAAATTCGCAAAATGTCACTCGTTTCATAAGGCCTTCGTTCTGTTTCGCTCCACTCGTACTTCAGAAAACTCGTGACTAAAGTAACGTTTTTAACACATTTATAGGGCATATTAGCTCTAAATGATACTTTGCTTTAAAAGCATTTTATAATGGTGCTTTTTTGGATTAATGTATCGCTATAAAAGCAATAATAAAACTGGTTTGTTACGAACATATTTACTAATAATAAAATAGTTTTTTAATTGTTATTAATAGAAGTGAATTGCTTTCTGCAGCAGATTGGTATAAAAGCGGATAATTATGAAATTGTGCGCATATATCTAGTTTTACAAAAAATAGTTATAAAATAAATATGTTGCATAAGGAGGTCTTTTAACATTAAAATGTAAATACTACAATAATTATAAAACTGTTACAAAATAGTCCTCATTTTTATTTGGTCTAAAGATATTTTCTGTACTAACTAAATGTCATGAAACAATTTTGTGTTAATAGGCATGTTAAAAAAACATTTTTGTCGTGTTACTATTGGCGCTTGTAGCAAAAGAGTTAAAGTTTTACAATCTGCGCCAATTCCTTGCTCATAAGCGCTGTAAGAACATTGTGAAAGTGTTTATAAAACTCTGGCTTTTTATTAAATACGCTCTGTAAACTTTCTGAAAGCCATTATAAAACTCAAATTGTTAGTTGGGTCGGCATTGAGGTGTCTCCAAACCTTTATCAAATAGATCTTCACCCATCTCCAGCAAGCCACTGACGACGAAGAATCTTTAACAATGTAGCCGAATAGGTACTCAGGATAATTATTTATCTCTCGAATGTTGTGAATGGCAAAGGTATCAAACGTTATGAAGATAGAAAGTCTCACAGTTCCTGAAAGCTACTCATATATACCGTAAAATATAATTTGAAATTTGTAATATTTGTATGTAAATCCTTGTAACTATTTTCTCTGTGCCAATGACCAGCGCTGTTATTAAGCTAAATAAAAAAAATTTATTTTTATCGGTTTTATTTTCATAAAAAAATATAAAAATATAAAAAAATATCACTGCCCTCAACTTAATGGTATTTTCCATAATGTTTACCATGTCCAGCTGCAGCTGCGCCAGCAGCAGCAGCGTTAGATTGAGCTAGATGAGCGGAGGCAGCTGCTTTTTCAGCAGCAGCTTCTGTCCTCTGCAAATCAGCTATACAACTCTGAAGCTGAGTGGAAACTTGATTGATACGTTGTTTAGCTTCAACAACCATAGCGTGCTGAGCGGAAGCGGATTGGGCAGCATCTCTAGCTGCTTGACTTGCTTGTTGAGCTCCAGCTTGAGCGGCTGTAACTGCAGCTGTTAGAGAATTCAATTGGGATTGAGCTTGGTGGGCGGTATTTTCAGCTGCTTGAGCTGCAGCTTGGGTTTGTTGAAATTGCGCTATTTCGGCTTGCAGCTGTTGTTGAGCTTCAGCTAACTGACGTTTTAAGTTGCTGGCAAGAGCTTGTTTCCCAACTAAAGCGGCTTGAGCAGCTTGAGAGGCCTGTAAAAAGTTTACGTTGAATAAAAATTAAAAAGTGGTTATATGGTGCTTACCCCATAAGCTGCGCTAGCAAGACTACTTGTTATCCCAAAAGCAGCCTGACTTCCAGCTGCGTGCTGGTTTTGTACTGCATTATTTGCCTGCAAAGCTGAGTTATGTGCTAGGCTAGCTAATTCAGCGCCACTGGCTTTTCCAGTGTCGTAGTCTGCGTGGTCGTATCCGTTTCCTCCCAAATTGTTACCGTCGAAATGACCGTAGGAACTGTAAGAGCCTTCTTGATAAGGTTCAAGAACTGCAGGTTCTTTTTTGTGTTTTAGGGCAGATGTAGATACTGTTATAACTGAAAATTAGAATGAAAGATAAGGTTAGATAGAAAGAGAGTGTTTTCCAGAGCTTTATATTTATCTTCGCTGGTATACTCTTCATAAAGTAAATGCAAAGGGAGAGATTTTCTATCACATAGATGGCAAACGTTTAACTTTAAAGTTAAAAGTTTTTCGTTCTAAGCAATGTAGTGTGAGATAGGTGGCGACACATATTTTAATGCGAAATAATTAAATAACCGAATATTATGAAAAATGTCACTTACGAGGTACCTACTGCCGTGTAGCCCTCGATAAATCTTTTATAAATTATTAGATTCTCTCTAGATCATTTCTAACAGTTACTGGTTCTTGAGTAAATAGTTATAATAAAAACAAACCTACTGAATTGGTGCAAATGCTATATACTGTAGCTGGGTCACTTCAATTCTTCTTTTGTTGTTTTAGGAACCGTGTTGGCCTATTGCAGGCTCTACTAAATGTTTTTAAAAATAGTAAGTGTGGGTGTATGTCACTGAACTCCTCCTAAACGACTGGACCGATTTAATTAACTTTTTGTGTGTGTTCCAATAGATTCGATAATGGTTTAGATTTCCAATTGAATCAGGAAGGTGGCGCTGCAATCGGGTTCATACTGAACTTCTCCTGAACGGTTGGTACGATTTTCATTAAAAATTTACAATACTGTCACAAATTTTGTAACAATGTGATATTCTTTTAATCAAAATGAAAAATTGTCAAGTATTCATATATTTTCCTTAAATACTTCCAAACTAGCTTTTTAACATCGTCATGAGCAGTTTAGTAAAGTGAGGAGAATTTCTATAATGAGCTCAGCAATTATAGAAAATATATCTGACAACCCTACTTTTTTCTCATGCTCTCACATTTACTTTAGAAAGAGTGTACCTAGCAGCTCTATTAATGTTTTAACGGAGTTGAGTCGTGGAGATATAGTGGGTATAAAGGAGGTATTCAACTTTTGTATAATATAAAGAATTCATGACTATTGTAGATACTTACAAACAATGGCAATATACACGCAAATCTTGACCATTTTCACTGGAAATAAACAGAAAAAATTGTAGTCATGGTAGTCATTTAGGTAAAGAATAATCGTTTGTAAACAGGGTGTCCCACGATGTTTTGGCCAGTATATATCTCGAAAGCTATTTGAACTACGATACTGAAATTTGGTAGTTATAAACCGTAGGTAGTATTACACATTTTAAGCAATCAGCTACTCTGCTACAATGTCACATTTCGGGACACGTGGTATCATTTTCAGAAATGTTAATGAGACAACCTGTATATTGTTCCACTGCTCTTAAGGTCTCTCTTATACTAATTCGGCGATACCTATTATTTTTGTGTTAGGTACTTAGAAACGACAAACTCATTTTTATTTGGAAAACAACAACTCATTTTGCTCAGCGAGTAACGTCAGATCTTAATGTGTATTTCCAAGACAGATGGATTGGGAGAAATGGTACAATACATTGGCCGGCTCGTTCACCAGATATAATCCCGTTATATTTTTTTCTTTGTGGATATTTAAAAGGATTAGTTTAGGTTACAGCTCCTAATGATGTAGATGATTTAAAAACATAATCATAGCAGCTTGCCAATCTGTAACACCAGAAAGTATTGAAGCAGCATGCACAAGAAATTTACTCAGTAGATTTGAATGTTGCATTAATGAAGGTGGACATCAACTTTAGTAAAAGTGTTATTGTATTCCAATTCTTTTTGTTTTTTAGCTTTCTTTGTTTTTCAAATAAAAAACTTTATGAAAATTATGGTACCTAACACAAAAAATAGGTATCGCCGAATTAGTATTAGAGAGACCTCTAGAGTAGTGGAACAATATACAGGTTGTCTCATTAACATTTCTAAAAATGATACCACGTGACCCGAAACGTGACATTGTAGTAAAGTAGCTGATTACTTAAAATGTGTAATACTACGTACGGTTTATAACTGCCAAATTTCAATATTGCAGTTCAAATAGTTCTCGAGATATATACTGGCCAAAACCTCGTGGGACACCCTGTATATACTTTGGGTTAAAATTATCAAATGATGAAATGAAACAATTTAATTTGTTAAAATTCACTATATAATGTAGATTTTAACAAATTAAATTGCTTTATTTCAACATTTAGTCGGTCTACAACAAGTAAAGGCCTCATCTATTCAATTTTTTAATTTATCAAGGCTGCTAAGTCATGCAAAAAGAAGTTATATTAACAGATATGTCAAAACAACGCATATTGGGTTAGCATATTGGCCCTCAGGGCTTGAAAGGCTATTATTGCCGAATGGCATCAAGTTTGAGAAGAGACTTGGAAAATTAATTGATTGAACTCTCGTGTGCTATTCGATAAATTATATACATCAAAATCACTTAAAAATTTCATCTGGTTGTCATAAAATAAAAACAATATACATTGAATAATTCTCGATATAATCCAATCAATGAAGTAAAAATGTTCATGATATCGAAAAATATTTCGAGCTTTTTGCAAATTGTTAAGAAACTTATTGATTGCTCGATAATACAAGTTTAGTTAGGTGGTAATTAGTTATAAAGAATAAATAAACAATTATTGAACAAATTGAATATATAGAGAATTAGTCAATCAATTTTAACCTCGCAGAAATAAAAAACCAACTGTTTATAGTTTAAATTTTGACAAATTCCATGTTTTCTATTCAAAAATTTCACATTGTTAGTTGTTCGCCAGTCCATAAACTGCCGGTATACATTTTCATATCTTCCTCTTGACTTTTCTGGCAATATGTTGTCAGTAGTGTCCGCGGCTAATTGTATAATATTGGGTGGTGTGCTACTTAGTTCGTTTTCACTATTTGATGAGCTCATTTTAATTCTTTTTTTTTTCTCTTATCCTTTTGGGAATCAAACCACAATAATGTTTTTTATTTTTCATTTCGACGTTTCGGTAGCGTTCCAGCTACCGTTGTCAAGATTAACTAGTAATAAGATTAATAAAATAATTTTTGGTCCCTATCTGACACAACGAAAAAAATATGACAACTAGACAATCAATAATATTTTGAAGTTTAAGACTACAAAACTTTGTTGTCAAATTTTATTAAGGTTCATTCATAGTAGATCACACCTCTGGTAAAATGTAAAATAAAATATTTTATTTTATGACATTCTAACGATATGATAGTCTACTAGAAATGGAATCCAGTGAAGTGTACGTTCCAGGAAAGGTTTTTATTGAGATAGCGCTTTTTTTTAAGTTCAACAAAAGCCATTATTTGGTCAGTTTTGATGTAGTTAGTCTCTTCACAAATGTACCGGTACAGAAAACAATAGAACTTGTCAAGTCAAAATTAGAAATAGATCAGACCCTTACAGAAAGGACCAAATTGAGCGTGGCAGCAATAATTATTAAAATTATATATAACAAAAACATATTTTCAGTTCAATAATGATTTTTATGAACAAAATTTTGGTCTTGCCATGGGCTCTTGCCTCTCACCAATTCTATCAAATATTTACATGGAACATTTTGAAGCCAAAATAGTGAATAATCAAAAATTAAAACCAATTGTCTGGTGGAGATATGTAAACGACATTTTTGCAATATGGCCTTATGACTTAGTATCTCTGAATGATTTTTCAATAAATATAAATGAAGGAGAAAAATCTATAAATTTGAATTATACGATACTTTATACAATAGGGCCAGAATCATTTGTTCTAATGATAATCATTTCACAAAGAAGAAAACTCTACTGAAAAATGTTTTAAATGCCAATAATTACCCGGCAGAATTTGTAAATAAAGAAATCAAGAATATAGAGAAAGGCTCATTGTTAATACCACATAATAATAACAATAATATGAATAATTCAGCTAACCTAATTTTTAAAAACTTGACAATACCGTATGTTAGGGGTTTGTCAGAAAGAATTAAGAAAGTTGGTAATCAATTTAATATTCGAACCAGCTTTAAATCTAACAATACTTTGAGATCTATCTTAACAAAAACGAAACCAAAAAATGAAGAACAATCTTCAAAAAATTGCATATATCAGATATCTTGTGAATGCGACAAATTCTATTTAGGTGAAACATCTGGACCATTGATAGGGAGTTCTTTAAGTCAGATATTTGTAAACATGCTTGGGAAGAGGGGCATAAAATTCAATGGAATTCGACAAAAATAATATTGAAAGAGCCCAATAATAAAAGACTAAAAATCAAAGAAAGTGCTTTAATACAACTAAATGCAGATAAATGTGTAGCTAGTATTTCAGCCGAATGTAGTCAAATTTGGTTACCAATGTTAGAAAGAGAAATTTCCAATAAACAATTACCTGCGTTATCAGGATAGCATCATAAGTTTTTATCCAGGTTTTCTTATGATTATCATTGCAATAGTTGTTAATCGATACACACTGCAATACACAAAATCACCAAACTGAGTTATACATGTTTTGAAAACAAAAATGATTATACACAAAAAAGTAACAACAAACGCGTTTTATTAACATTTCCAAAAAAAGCGCTATCCTAATAAAAACCGTTCCTGGAACGTGCACATCACTGGATTCCATTTCTAGGAGACTATCATATCGTTAGAATGTCATAAAATAAAATATTTTATTTCACATTTTACCAGAGGTGTGATCTACTATGAATGGACCTTAATAAAATTTGACAACAAAGTTTTGTAGTATTAAACTTCAAAATATTATTGATTGTCTAGTTGTCATATTTTTTCGTTGTGTCAGATAGGGACCAAAAATTATTTTATTAATTTTATTACCAGTTAATCTTGACAACTGTAGCTGGAACGCTACAGAAACGTCGAAATAAAAAATAAAAAACATTATTGTGGTTTGATTCCCAAAAGAATAAGAGAAAAAAAAATAAGTAATGCCACAAGGAACTTACAGAAGATACTCATTTTAATTATTTGTCTTTAAAACAAATGTACATTCACACTAACAGCTAGTGACAGTGAGTCTTATAAACAACCTCTACTAACTCGTTTCCATGGTTACTCGAAACCATTGACTGACTAGGCTTGTTAGAACTGAAGCGTAATTTTTTTTATTACGTGCTAGTCATTACGTGTCAGTATCCGTAATGATCTATTTAGTTAGTAACCAAACAGTAGGTAATATGAAATTTACTAGTGTGAGAGTAGAAAAAATATTTTAAAATAGTTTGTGCTACTTACAAATTTAGTTTGCTCCTAATAAATCAAAGTATTCAAAATCGAAAGGATACTGAATGAGTGAACACCGAACAAAATATTTATACCTAACAATTTAACAGATTTTTACATGGAGGGGTGTCACCCACTACGACAATTATCGCCACAAATTAATCAAACACGACTATCATTTTTATTTGTTAAAACGTGAACATTTCCAACTGCATCTATAGCTGTCGATGACTTTTTACCAAAAAAAACAACATACTTTTAATTGTGTTTCATTGTACATGGTACTTGGAACGGTAATTTTTTTTTAATATCGTGATTTAAAAAATTAGAAATAGCGGTGATTAAGAAAAAAATAAAATAGACGGTGAATTTTGTATCTTTTGCTTTGCTTTTTCCAAGTAAAAGGTTGTTGATCTAACTGGGTGTTATTATTTTAATTCTTGTTGAAAATATTACTTAGACATAGCTCTTTTCACTATCTTAGAAACTGACTTGAGTTCACTTAGGCTTGAGATACAATAAAATCATAAAACTTTTCTGATTTACCATACAGAGCCGCACTTCACCTGATGTATGTATGTATGTATTTTGGGGTGACATTCACTAAAAGATATATTGTGCCACCTAACTTCTACTTAGTTTCTGAGGAGAGTCTCAGAAACTAGTAGTTCCTTTAGTCCTACTTCCCGAAGGGATTTTAGGATGTCTGCAGGCTTCAACTTTTAGGTAAATGTTCCTCTTTTATCCAGTAATCTGCCAGGTGCTGTGCTCTAAGATTCTGAAGTGCTGTGCAGGCTTCGTCTTCCATTCCACAAAATCCGTATTCTCCTTCCTTCACTATTTTGAGCTTTTTCAGGAACCCATTCAGGCGACAATGTCCCGTTAGGATTCCTGTTAAAGCTCCTAGCGCAGTTTTACTTTGACTTATGCATTCATTTGATCTCAACAGGTTGTAGTTACCCAGAAGAGTCTTTGATTGTAGACCTACAAGATTTTTCCAATATTCAAATCTTCTCTTTTTCTCGGCTTTATGAATGAAAAATTGTGGCAATTAAATTTTCAATAGTACCTACCTAACGTTACTATTAAATTATTGTAAAATATCTCATCAATTTTGAGAACAACTCTGTAATATCCGATAAACATCTGGTTGTTAAAGGATTATTGCATTCCAATACTCTATGCAATTTTTGAAACAAACCATAAGGATATAAATTTATATCACTAACAGAAAATAAACAATGTGTAACTATACACATTTATAATTCAAAATTGACGGCAACTAAAATGCATTCCTGGAGTAATAAATAAATCTAGGATAAATATTTCCATTCAAATGTAAATCCTCATACGGCACAGCAGTTTTATTGGAATTTGTGACCCTTTGCTGTGTGCTATCCTTGTTTTGGAATGAGATAGTCGATTTAGAATATTTAGATGTTGGTTGGTTGAAAACCAAGTTTTGTTGTCAGGATCGCGGGTTATTCGTCTAGTTTTTATTAAAATATTTCTCATAAGGGAGCTAGCGCCGGTTCAGGTAGAGTTGGTGATCCTTGGATTTTTACGTTAATTTTAAATTTGGTAATTTGTTTGGTGTGAAAATCAAGAATTTATTTAAAAAAATTTTACTTTCCAATCAGTATTTAATGCTATTTTACGATTAATATTTTCACTTTAAAGTGTGAAAGTTATTATCTTGAATTGAATGTAAGACCCACAAACAAAAAACCCTTTGAAGATGGCGTTGTTAAGCCAGAGTCTTCCAGTTATATCTCAAAGAGACTGCTAGTCCAGTAAGATTCGTGACCCTCGGAATTTTGCAACAATTTTAGGCGCGTTTGGTACTTTTTGGTTGGTGAAAATCTCCATTTACCATGGGAGTACCATACAATTTTTAATGGAGAATAATTTGTTTGATAAAATTTGTATCTACCATGGACGTTAGATAAAATTTTTATGAAGGAATCATTGATTTGTAAAAAATCTCATTCACTATTAGCGTTAGTTTATTTGGACAAATGTCCTCCCTTCATAGGCGTACGATAAAGTTTTGTGTGAAAATGTCCATTTACCATGGGTGTACCATATAATATTTAGGGGAAACATTTATTTGCAAACATTTCTATTTACTATGGACGTAAGATGAAATTTGTATTAGGGAATCATTTTTTTATAAACTTCCATTTTTCCATTTATCATGGGCGTCGATAAAAATTTTTAAGGTTGCTGATTTTCTTGTGAACATGGAAGTGCGGTAAAATTAATATAAAGGATTAATTTATATGGACGAATTCCTCCCATCATGGGAGTGAAAAAATGTTTAAAAAGTATTCATTTGTTTTTGAAAAGTCTATACCATCAGCGTACCACAACAATTTTTGAGCGCGTTAATTTATTCGATAAAATTACCATTTGCTATTGAAATAAAGAAGAAATTTTGAAAGATGTTCATTTGTTTTTGTCGGCTTCTGTCGGCAGTCCTTCAGACTGCATACTTGCTTCTTTTTTTATTAGAACTCCTTATTGCTATAAAACATTTCAAAAGAAAAAATCTTGCACTTTTGAAAGAGAAAAATTCAATTGAAAGTACTAAGAATCATAATAATCAACAAATTTGACAATTACGTCTAGATATCAGATGGTCATAAATTTTAGTAATAGCGTTAGATGGACAATGCTGCCAGTTCTTAATTCCGTAACTCGTGTAGGCTTGGAAATCGTTTGGTCGAAGAAAAACCTAAAAAGCAATATTTTCCACTACGACTAGGTACTATTTTGACCAATATTTTATTCATATCTTATTTTGAGGACACATTTTGTCGAGTTTACCGTATGAGCTGGTTCTACGGTATCCGCCAAAATAAACAGTACCGAAACAGAGAGTGCTGTGGAGTTGTTTATGTAATATGGATTTGTCATATTCGACTTAATTGTCATTAGTTGATATATTAATAGTACGCTGCAGTTAAATTTGATTTAAAAATGGTTCTAACAACGAAAGAAAAAGTTTTTTTGGTAGAGCATTATTTTCGTTCATACGGAAAAGGTCGTAATGATAATCAGAATCCACTTACTGTCAACCAAGAGCGTTATATAGAGAAAATTATACCTTTTTTGAGAGATCTAAATAACTTTTGCCGTGCATAAAATCTACAGCTTCGCACACAATGGTTCCAACAAGATGGTGCAACGAGCCATACAGCTGTGCGCACCTTAGACTTACTCCGTCAGCATTTCGATAATAGAATAATTTCTCGGGAAACAGACTTCGGATATCCTTCTCATTCACCTGATTTGACGCCACCTGACGCATACATTTGGGGCATAATGAAGGACAAAATATTTCGCTCGGAAAATCCGCCGGCGAATATTGCCGAAATACGGGAAAGAATACAAAATATTTTTCGGCAGTTACATCAACCACTTTTTATAAATATGTTTATTGACTTACAAAATCGATATGAAGCTTGTTTGCATCGAAATGGTGAACATTTTAAACACTTACATTGCAGAAATAAAAAAAAAATTTTTATTATTTTGGCGGATACTGTCTCTGTCTAGTCTCTATGTTTGAACCAATGGACCAAACTACGCGAACTGCTGTAGTACTTTCTGTGAAAAGTAGGGTGTAATGGGTAGTTGGTTAAAAATAGTAAATATCACTGACCAGAGGACATTGTTGGATAAATTTTAGTACAATTTCAATAACACTATGGAAATAATATTATGTCTTATTTTAGAAGCATTAACAACAATTTCAATCCTTGTTGTTTGTATGTTTAACAGTGTCTCTGTTTGGGGTCCTTGTTATTTGAATGCACTAGAAAGGGTGCAAATACATTTCCTAAAACGAATCCTTTTAGTAGCGGTTAATACTCCGGACTCTGTTAATCGGATAGAAACAGGAAGAGTTAAGTTGTCGTACAATGTTTTTAAAATGACAATAAATTGATTACTGCAGATTCTTCAAATGGAAAAATTTCGCTATCCCAGACTTTGTTTTTAGCAACAGCTACGTATTATGACTTCCGCTACCACAAAGTATAATTGGGCATCCCAAATCAAACAATTTTTTGTTGACGTTGAATCAGTGCAGTTATGGAATCAAATAACTAATGGTCATCTAACAGCACAAGAAAAAATACTGTTTTCCAAATATTATACCTTCCTGCACCAATCCGATATTGCTACATCGTCAGCGTAGGTACCCTTTCATGGCTCTATATAATGCTTTCACCACAACACGTGAACCAATCTATTATTTACTGTTGAAGTCTCCAATTCAGATCACTCGTACTTTGGCTCAACTCCGTACGGTTAATTTAAAATGAAGTTCACATTAAACGGCATAACCTATAGTATAGATCCTACTTTAACATGTACTGTTTGTAACCTGGACGAGAAGGAAACTATTTTTCATATTTTGTTTGAGTGATATATACAGTCATGAAACAAAACATATCCTGTCTGCAAAATTTGGAAACATTAGTAAATGCTCTACAAAATATAAACCTATTTGAGGGAAAAACTATATGCTGCTACCTTTGGAATATTCTCAAATTGAGGTCATTTATACTCGATGAATGATGTATTTATTTTATTTTGTTTTTATTTCTTATAACAAACTGTCTTGTAAACCTGAAAAAAAATTTTTGTAATAACCTTTATTGGTTATTTTGATGATGTTTTTTAATGTTCG
>CAJUYI010006354.1:0-13893 GCA_910591695.1 Galerucella pusilla
TTGTCTACTTATTGTGAGGTAGGTATCATGACTGAGCTCTTGCGTATAATCATCTTGATTCTTTTCTTTGAATATATCAATCAATTCAGCTATATATTGTTTACGAAAATTATACCATTACCTAGTTCAAATAACCTTATTCATGTAATTAGGTAGTGGAAACGAAAATTCCTGTGAAATAATAAATCCGGTGTGGCGGAACCATGAGTTGGTGACTGATTCTGCAAAAAATCGATAGTAATGACCTATTTTGAATACTATACGACAAAAATAATTTACAGAAAAAAATCCAATATAGATGTTTTTTTATTTTCTTCACTTAATAACACGATGTTTTATACTAAAAACCAATCCAGTATGTCTCACTGAACCATTTAAAAATATATTCTCTCTAAAATTGTAACAAAAAATTCAGATACAGTTGGCAGAAGCAAACGTGAGCCCTGGTGGGCGTGTTCAAGTCGCTGTAGTTGTATTTTTGTAGTAACAATTCGATATTTTGAATCGATAACCAAATATCGATACCATAAATGTCAACTGTTAAGAGATATGTGGACAAAGTCAAACTTGCTGAAAATGTAACTCTGAATATTAATAAAAAAATTTATATTGGACCAAAACTAAAACTACCGTTTGCCCTAAATGTCTATATTTTTAAATTACATAACTGTATTAATTTCATGAAAAAGAAGGGTCAAGTTTCTATGGAAAGCAACAAAATATGAACTGGATATAGTCCAGTGTTGCCGATGCAAAAATGAAAATTACCCGAACTTACTATTCAAATTATCAGAATTTGTCAAAATTACCAAAAGGACACATTGGTTATCTAAATAAAGTCTTCAACCACAGTCAGTATGGAAAATCCCCCAAAACAATAGCCATTTTATATATTCCTTCTACAAAATATTCGAAAAACTATTGGATCCAAATTGGTGAAATTGTCTAAAAATCGTTAATGGGCTCATTTATATATTTTTTTTTATTTTATTATTGGGAAGAGCAGATCATTTTGAGGCTCTGTGCAAAAAATTAGACGTCAGCGAGACTCCTAAGTCGCATAAAAAAAATTATAAACATTAAACAGCGCTCCTCTCCGAATTTCAGGCGTGACGTCATCCCATATGAAATATCTCGTTGAGAGAGCGGATACCGCGCCGATCGGTTCTCGGTTAGATGACTACTTAGCTAGTAGCAGTATTTTGCTAGCTGATATGCTTATTATATATTATACTTTGTGTATTCTTAGGATTTTATTTTTCTTCAATGAGAATCGTTATAAATTACCTTATAAAATACGTTGTGAATCCATATTGAGAGGGTTATTGAAAACCACACGCTTGTATTAATCTAAATTCTTTTTAATACGTAGATGATATTGTTCTTATAGCTTGTGGTGTTATTAATGTTCAAAATTATTTAATAAAATAATGGATCAGTTCTTCACATATTAAATTTTATTGAATAGGTACTGCTTTTTTCCAAAATACAGGTAATCTTTTTCAGTAAATCATCAACAAAACTGGCGTATATTATGTTTTAAAAGAAATTATTTTATTTGATTCAACTAGCTTTAACAAATATCGCTTTTTTACCAGTGAGGTGCATGTGCATTTGAATCTGATGTAAACATTTGGAACTAATATTACCTGCTTCATCAAAATAAGTTTTTCTTGTTCTTTTCAACATTGGTATTTAATTTCCACTACACATTCATCATAAATAGCATTTGGAGAAGCTCCTTTAATTGGGCAGTCTGCAGTTAATAAAATTGCAATTTGTTACTGAGTAACCTATAGCGTTATCTCCGTAACTTTGTCCACCAGACCAGGAATACCTAAAATGAAACATCTGGAATCACCCTGTATATCATTTGAGAGAGCATGTATTTATGAAAATATTGGCATTTTTAATCATTCTGGCCGGAAAACAGCCAAAAACGATGTGTCACATAGAAGAAAATTATAATTTGATAAACTCTTGATTAAAAAGCTCCATAATCATTAGCAAGTCCACTTCTGGAAGATTAAATGAGTCTGCTTTTTTAAAATTAGGTCCACACATTTTATTTTATTCACACAAAATTTTGCTAGCAATTCAAAATAAATAAATTCTACACGAGGCACGTTACAGTCAGAAGCGTGAAGTTTGTGCACATTAACTTTCATAAGCGGTGACGTCACAGTCATAGTTTTCGCCCCGCTACGGTATGCTTGTTTAATTGGTTATATTAGGAGAACGACATATTCTATTGACATGAATTTTTCAGAATCATATTTTTATCCTTAGTACTTTGTTTTACGACAGTTAAAAGTGATTTAAAAAATTTAGTAAACGAGCCCATCATCCTTGCATTGACAACACTGATACAGAATGAATAAAATTATGTATGTTGATGAAATCACTCGGTCATATTATTTCGATTATATTTAACAATTACTAATGGACAATCGTTAACATTGGCTCTCGGTTCTGACAAGATCTGACACAAGTTTATAACTTTGTGGGCGAGTTGTACCAACAGTCGGCTAAACCTGGTTTATCTAACCATAGGGTTAAATTTAACAAAAGTTTAAACCGGTACGTGTTGTACCAGTGGTGTTTTCGTGCAGTTTTGTTAATTAATCATTTTGAAAGGTTGGTATCAGTGAATGCTAGACGAATGAACTACTGTGGAGTAAATTACTTACGTTTTGCCAATGAAAAATATAAAAGAAGAATTTTTAATGCGATTCTAACCCCCAGTCTCAGTTTACATTCTCAGTTCAAGTGTTTTTTATTTTTGCATATTATTTTATTTGACTAAAAATGAATAAAAATAAAAAAAGGTCAGAAAACTTCACGGCCAAAGAAGAATGCCTCCTCTTGGATTGCGTCAAGCAACAGTATAGCGTTATTGAAAATAAAAGGACTGACGCAGTCAGTAATGACGAGAACATGGAGGCGTGGAAAAAAGTCGCTCTTAATTTTAATACATCTAGCGATCGCTACAGGGACTTCGGCATCCTGTAAAACAAATTCACAAACATGAATGAAAAAAACAAAAAAGCTTTCGCGGAAGAGAAACTGCAGAGACTCGGCACAGGTGGCGGAGAATATGTTCCATCTCCTGCCAATGATATTGATGTGGAGCTGAAGGAACAAGTCAATGACCTGTGCTCTCAAGTTGACGATGTCTAAATCTATCCAAATATTCCTGGTCACTCCATTCTGTAAAATGGTTAGTTCGTCGCCGAAAGTTTTGTGGGCGTCTCGGATATACTTGTAAATTTACAAGTTCATTAAAATCTTCGTCATCACTAAAATTCAGTATATTGGGATATTCCATTAAACCTATTTGGTAAAAATAAAAAATTTACAGAATCCACTGACAGTTGAACAAAGTTTTTAGGTTAGAAAACTAGGGTTATTATTTTAACCACTCATTTTTGGGCGGTTAACAAACCCGTTTGCAAAACTTTGGTTACCCACTGATCCAGTCTGGTACAACACCCATTTTGCTTAAACCATTAGTTATGTTTTAAACCTTGTTGGTACAACTCGCCCTGTGTCAACGTTATTTTAAATAAAGCACCCCATATATTTTCAAAATTTTGAATTGATAACCTAATAACCAACAACTTCATACCACAGTATTCTGGTTCTCGAGATGATAATTAATTTGTTCGTTACCAAAAGATTTATATGACATCAGCAGAGCCTATTAACATGCCTAGAATTTATGAAAGTGGTCCAAAGAAATGTCTTAATTACTTAAAAGTTTATATTCGTAATATATCACACCGCAATATCTTCATCAAGGTAATGGTTACCTTTATGTGAAATTCGCATATAATGTAAAGAAGCGAACAATAATGCCTATTTGCATTAGTTCTGGTTGAAAATGTACTTAACGGGCATTTAAAACTGAAATTTCATTGCACCACTAAACAACTGCTGATTAACTTGATAATTGGAAAAAGTGGTGGTTGAGCGACAGTTAAGTAGTTTGACATAGGTAACTTAATAATTATCACTTTTTGACGTCTGTGTCCTTGTGACAGTAGGAATAGGAGAATGATAGTCTATTGTTGAGTGCGTTTCAGAAAGAAAAGCACTGCGTTGACGGTAGCAGAAATATTAATACTCCGCTGCAAAAACTATCTTCCTGCTTTTTCTCAATACCAAGTAATAACTGTGCAGTTTACACTTTCTTTTTTAAGGTCTATTGCTTCACTGTCACTCCGAGCTTCCATCAAATGTTATTGCTAATATGATAAAGCATAATGCATTTCAACGCATAAATAATGAAACTCACAGTCTCCATTAAAATTATTGTGTAGATCATAAACAGTCTTCTTGTTTACAATATCTAAATCATACATTGTGAATTTGCCACCTTCTATTGCAGCTTTTCTTTTCCGTCAAAAGCAGATTTTTCATGGGTCTTACGTTTCTCCTTTTGAAACAACTCTTCCTATCATTCGATACTTTTTCTAACTGTAGACGTCGCAATTTTGGTTCAAGCATTTGGTTATCGTGAAATGTGATAGCGTCAGTTTTTCTATTTTCACTATTTTTTTTTTCAATAATTGCTAATAACTTTTGGAGAAAAAATTAAAGCATGCTGCCTTTAATATTAAGCCTCTTCACTATCACTTACTGTATAGATAATTGAAGATACACGAAAACAAATCTACAAAAATTGAGGTCATGTTGTGTCTTGTCACTTGTCAGTTTCAGTTGGCAAATTCTCAATTTTTATAATCATCGGAAAATAAAATTCAACAACTTTTGCTGCATTGCCAAATGTATTTCTCAGTTAGCTTACAGTACTGCTAGGCATGTACAGTGCAATACAACTGTTGGATAACACATTTAACCGTCGTTACTTAACCAACGGGTTTAATCAGAACCTTGTTGGTACAAATCGCCCATAGGGGTTTAAAACATAACTAATGGTTTAAGTTAAATGGGTGTTGTACCAGACTGGATCAGTGGGTAACCAGAGTTTTGCCAACGGGTTTGTTAACCGCCCAAAAATGAGTGGTTAAAATAATAACCCTAGTTTTCTAACCTAAAAACTTTGTTCAACAGTCAGTGGATTCTGTAAATTTGTTATTTTTACCAAATAGGTATAATGGAATATCCCGATATACTGAATTATAGTTAAGACGAAGATTTTAATGAACTTGTAAATTTACAAGTATATCCGAGATGCCCCCACAAAACTTTCAGCGACGAACTAACCATTTTACAGAATGGAATGACCAGGAATTTTTGGATAGATTTAGACTATCCAAAAATATTGTTAATATGTTGGTATTAGAAGTATCGGCAGACATTGAGTCTATTACAAATAGATATGTGTTAATAATAAATAAATTTTATTTGAATGTAATGGTTAATAATAGTCTCGATTAATAGTAAAGTTCCAATATGTTTTTAATCAATACAAAACAGAAGATTTTTTTATTCGTATTCATTTTTAGTCAAATAAAATAATAAGCAAAAATAAAAAACAATTCTAGAACTCAGATTGTAAACTCTGAGACTGGTGGCTAGAATCGCATTAAAAATTATTCTTTTATATTTTCCATTGGCAAAACGTAAGTGGGTAATTTACTCCACAGTAGTTCATTCGTCTAACATTCACTGATACCAACCTTTCAAAATGATTGATTAACAAAACTTCACGAAAACACCACTGGTACAACACGTACCGGTTTAAACTTTTGTTAAATTTAACCCTATGGTTAGATAAACCAGGTTTAGCCGACTGTTGGTACAACTCGCCCATAAGCTATATAAAATGGTGTTAATACTAATTCCCATGTCTTTAATAAATGAAAAGGTTTCAAAATGTTTATTGGGTACGGTCCTGTTAAATTTTAACTGGCGACATACTAATTTGCATGATGAATATTTATAAAGTGAAAAACCTTCATTAATTTTCATTTGGTCCATCCAGACCGAATTGTTACTGTTTTAATTCAAAGATCCCCTTTAATTTCCCTCAATTCTATTATTCGTCAACCGCATATTGCGGCGACGGAGAGAAAAAGAGAAGTTCGCTTGTTTTTTTATGTATTTGAATACTTTGCATTTCAATTGAAGTGGATTCCACTGGAATTTTTCACGATAGTAAATGTGTTCGAATGGCACGAGGAGAAAATTTAATTTTTATGCAAACTTTCCATATTCGTTAACCATACACGACTGTATTGGAGGTTGCGCAAATTGCTTCGCTTCGTACTCTATAGATGAAGACTGAAGACTGGTACACCAGAGGGATAATGAAATTTTACCATATATATTTGTAGTTTTTGGCTTCCAATTTTTTTGCTGGTATGGCAATATGTTACGTAATTAAAAATCACCGATCACTCTTCTTTCTGCTGTGTTGCGTACTTCAAAAAAACTATGTTATCGATTTCATACGAATAAATAGAAGGTATATATTTTGGGGTGACATTCACTGAGACCTAGAAGATCTATTGTGCCCCCTCACTTCTACTTAGTTTCTGAGGAGAGTCTCAGAAACTAAGTCCTATTTTCCGGAGGAATTTTAGGATATCCACAGGCTTCAACTTAGGTAAATGTTCCTCTTCTATTTGGTAACCTCCCAGATGCTGCGCCCTAGCATTCTGAAGTGCTGTGCAGCTAGAAAGTATTTGAATATACAGGGTGTACCAATCTTACGACAAACTTCGGTATAGGGGCTATTTTAAGAAATATCAAAAAATGTTTTCAACAAAAATAGAAGATGTGTTGAAGGTCCATATTTTGAAGTTATATCGAACTATACAGAGTGCGGCATAACTCCGTTACAAAGCAAACAAATGATTTTTTGATGAGAACCCCTGTATATTATACCGAATTCGGATTGGTTACATTTTTTTGAAGCTGTTGATATGAGGTTTTGCCACGTTATACAGAGTCCTTCAAAAGATATGGACACGTTTATGTGAAAGTCGTAGGTAAATCAACGCTCTGTAGCTTGTTGTACGTTGAAGAAAAAAAATGTATTTTGCCAAACAGAGTTTAGTAACATGATGCAATATCTCCGTATCCTATTTAATTTCAATTATATTCTTTCTTGTATACAGGGTGAACGGAAACTCGAACCTGTCATTTTCATTCTTATTTCAAATGTTCACCGTTAACATCAATGCAATGCTGCAGAATATTTCAAATGATTGACTAACATTTCTCAGCATATCAACGTAAGCAGATCGAAATACGGTACTAATGATCTCTTTCATGTCATCTCTAATAGCCGGGGGATTTTATGAACTTATTCCTCACAAGACCAAAAAATAAATATACTTTTGTTAAATCGGGTGACCAAGCTGGCCAATCAGTTGGGCCCCCTCTTACATCATTGCATTGATGTTAACGGTGAACAGTTTCAACCTTTACTTTAATATTACGGTAAGGATTATACTTTTGGTAGCTAGTTTTGTTTAGAATGAATTATTCATTAAAATTTATCATTAATCAGGATTTTTGTTACATACAACGTTTATTGCTTTCACATAATAGGTCAATAATAATAGTTTACAATAAATATTACCAGATAACTCTGTTTTTATAAACTTTGGGTATAGGGAATGCTTGACAAAAATTGAAGTTACATAATCGAAGATTCTATTTGCGCTATAAAATACAGGGTGTTCCATTTGAAAGAAAAAAGAAAATGACAGGTTCGAGTTTCCGTTCACCCTGTATATAAGAAAGGACATAATTGAAATTTAATAGGATACGGAGATATTGCATCATGTTACGAAACTTTGTTTGGCAAAATACATTTTTTTTCTTCATCGTACAACAAGCTACAGAGCGTAGATTTACCTATGATTTTCACATAAACGTGTCCATATCTTTTGAAGGACTCTGTATAACGTGGCAAAACCTAATATCAAAAGCTCCAAAAAAATGTAACCAATCCGAATTCGGTATAATATACAGGGGTTCCCATTTGAAAAATCATATGTTTGGTTTGTAACGGAGTTATGCGGCACTCTGTATAGTTCGATACATTTTCAGAATATGGACCTTCAACCCATCTACTATTTTTGATAATAATATTTTTTGATATCTCTTGAAATAACCTATATACCGAAGTTTGTCGTAGTATTGGTACACCCTGTTTATAAAAATGGCCGTTTTTTGGTCAATGTCGCAATAAATTTCCGATCCAATTTCTTTTTATTTGGTGTAGGAATACTTACTGAGCATACAATCACACAGGTTGCGGTGGTGCTTCAGGTGACATCTTGAAAAAATGTTTTTCACCAATACCTCAGGAACTTTGCACTCCAGGTCAAAAGTCATCCAGACCATTATTGTAGACAATGAAGTTTCGCACCTTTTGTTTCTTGTCAACTTTCTTTATAAAACTCACCCTTTACGATTTATTACCCATTTTTAATTAACCGGCTCTTCTAACTCGGCCGAAAACTCATGAAATATTTTATTAATCAATAAAATGAATTAATTCATTTTTGAAGATCAATTCACTTTCCACGCATTTTGTTTAAAACTTTTTTTCCTAATATGCATATTTTTTTAAGCATTCTAGTTTGTA
Organism: Galerucella pusilla; assembly: GCA_910591695.1. Classification (NCBI taxonomy): domain Eukaryota; kingdom Metazoa; phylum Arthropoda; class Insecta; order Coleoptera; family Chrysomelidae; genus Galerucella; species Galerucella pusilla. Next base: position 8,570 of record CAJUYI010006354.1, read on the forward strand.
TAATTCTTGATGGACATAAGTCAAGATTGTGCATGCGAGTTGCACGAGGCGTTCCACTACAGTGCTGGGTCGACGCCCTCTAGATTTTAAGACCATCTAAGTTAAGTTTAATTTTTTTCAAACTGGGACTACGAAATACTTTTTTTGTTTTGGTGTTTTACGAATCGATATTATTGAATATCAAGCTCTTTTTACATTTTGAGCAATTTTTGGTGTTAACTGTATTATTTTACTCTGAAAAAAACTGTCCGTGGTAAACACAATAATAGTTGTTTGAACAAACTGTCGTATACAAGATGTTGTCTAATTATATAATTCATTTTTCGACAAATACCGTCAATCAAAAGGTTTTGAATATGGTGCATACTTTAGGGATGACCCTGTACAGTGTCAGCTAGTTCATAAGCGTTGCAGTGCTGCAGAGCTCACAAATTATCTTCTAATTAACCGAAATATTCCCTTTTATCAAATACAAAATTGATAATATAATTTGTAAGGCATTCGCATTGTCATAATAGAGAGATTTTCGGGGCTATTCACTAAGCAAAGTTGTTATGGATAGCAACTGTAAATTGTCGTTATGTTGAAGGTCAGTTGCTAAGCGCAAAATTGGTATTCACTAGAGAGATTTTAGGCCACTTATTTGATCAACGTTATACGTTATCGGTTATTTTGCTCATGCGCAATAGTAAAAAAATAACCGATCACCTTAATAAGCGATAACGTGCTCCGTTATTTACGTCAAAATAAACGAAACCTTATTGAGCAGTAAGGTTTTGACATAATTGTCAAGTGTATTATGTTTGTTTCGTTGAATGAAAAAAATATGAGAAACTATTAGAAATGTATGAAAACTATGCACAAATAATTTTAAATAACATATTTCAATACTTTGTTATATTTTGGGTCTCAAAATACCTATACTTTATTCATCTTTGAATATTTTAACTTGTCAAAGCCAATTTTTAACGTAAATTTTGCCCAATTTACTTATTTTCCTTCCATAATTTAGTTTATATTTGTTTACTCTGTCGAAGCAAAGAAACGACCCATTTTCCGCACATTAGAACTATTTTGCGGCGCTGTCACGTCCATTTTCACGTATGGGTCTTGGTTGTTGTTATCATAACAACCGTTGCCAACCGTATATTAGAGAATACTAAAATTTCGCAAGTGGTTACTATAGTATATTAAGTATCAAGAACGGTAAGGGTTGTTTACCGGTCGACAGCAATTTTGCTGGAGACCGGTATTACCCTTAACGTTCGAAATGCTTATACCATTTTTTGCGCGATCGTATTGAAATAAACTTCGAATAAAATAATTTAAATTTCTTCGGAATGAACGAAATGTCAAAAGTGACATTTATACTTCTCGATCAGTTTAAAATATAATTCAAATTTCTTCGAAATTAGCGAAATGTCATAAGTGACATTTATACTTCTCGATTAGTTTAAAATATAATTTGCATTTTGGTGCAATTGTTTTCATGCTAATTATTACTTTTTATATTGTTCTGTTCGGTTCTGTTCATTAAAAAAATATAGATCTTATTTTTTTTGTTCCTTTCGTGTAATGAATGAAGTAATATATTATTTAGGACCACTTAAATGTATGTAGGGCTAAGACGTCGGTGAGTAAATTACTTACCGACGTCTGAACGGTAAGTAAATCACTTACCGACGTGTTAGACTTAGAAACCAGTAAACACAACCTAACGTTCTGACAACCGGTGCTGTAAATAAACAAAAAAGATCGATCGCGCAAAAAGGTCATTATCGAGAGTTGTTAGCGGAGTTCCTATGGTTAGCTACTGCGATAACCACTTCACTTAGATAATTTTTCACTGAATATAGTAACCAATCGAATTACTTAATTTCAAGTCATGTGTCAAATTTCATCCAATCACCGCTGTATTACGGCGATAATTTTTTACTGGATATAGTAACCAATCAAATTACTTAATTTCAAGTCATGTGTCAAATTTCATCCAATCACCGCTGTATTACAGCGATAATACCCTACATGTGGTGTTTTCAGTTTTGTGTTTACTTTTTATTAAACATTAATTAAACGTCAAACTGACAACTGGATTAAAAATGTAGTGAAGATTAGGTATTGCATTTAACGATTCAATTAATTTACCAATTGTACTTTTCACAAATGTAGTTTTAAATGAAAATGAATAATTTTTGATTAAAACCAATAAAGTTTGTATTGAAAAGTATTAAGCGTCAGATTGACAATCAATTTTTTGATATCTACAAAGTAAAAAATTATCTTATCGAATACTCCTCGGGTCTTGATAAATACTCAAAATTTTGTCGTAGAGAATCCTTCAAGCGTGTTGCTCAAAGATAATAGCCCTCATCAAGCAACAGGCTTTCAGCATTCTCTATGACAAAATTATCTCGGTATTATCAAGACCCTAGGGGTATTACTACTGAAAATACCCTACCTGTGGTGTTTTCAGTTTGGTGTTTATTTGTTATTAAAAATTAATTAAACGTCAAATTGACAACTGGATTGAAAATGTAGCAAAGATTTGGTATTGCATCTAACAATTCAATTAATTTACCAATTGTACTTTTCACAACTGTAGTTTTAAATAAAAATGAATAATATTTGATTGAAACTCATGAAGTTTGTATTAAAAATTATTGACGTCAGATTGACAATCAATTTTTTGATCTTTTTTTTTAATTCTGTTATTTAACGTCGGTCTATTTCTGCGACTATGAGGCTAATCACCGACGCCGGGAGCACTCTACCCCTAACCGGAAATTTTGGCGAACCCACTAGTGTTCCAGCCAGTGGTAGCGTTCTTCAACGAGCCCAACATCCATGGACTCGGGACCTCGGTTTTACGTCTCCTCCGAAAGACGGCATATCTACATTATACCTCGTGCTCATTGGTATAATGCCTGCGAGCTGTGATATGCTAGTCCGCTGCAGGCTGTACGGGCCCTATACGGTGGTTTTCCCTGGCTTGGTAACCCATCCAAGTACTAACCATGTCCGACCCTGCTTGACTGTAATTATCGCATCAAACGCGTTCCACTACAGTGCTGAATCGTCGCCCTTTTTGATATCTACAAAGTAAAAAATTATCTTATCGAATACTCCTCGGGTCTTGATAAATACTTAAAATTTTGTCGTAAAGAATCCTTCAAGCGTGTTGCTCAAAGATAATAGCCCTCATCAAGCAACAGGCTTTCAGCATTCTCTATGACAAAATTATCTCGGTATTATCAAGACCCTAGGGGTATTACTACTGAGAATAGCCCTTATTGCTTGTTAAGAAATAGGTAGTCTGCGGTAATTACGTTTGCGGTATTTTGACTTCATTACGTCTCTAACGCTAATAACGTTAGCGCTTCGTCTAATTTACGGTTACGTATCGTTGAGTGTTATTGTAAATACGGCACATAATTGTCCTGCGCAGTTGACAAAATGGAAAAAATCGCATTGGATTTCTGTGGTTAAGGTTTTTGTTTATCATTGTGTTTATTGTTTAGATGGTGTTTAGTTTGTTTTGTGGTTTGCGTTCAAATATGCAAATAGTAAGGTTGTTTGGTTTTTGATTTTTTTTTAAATTATAAGCATAAATATACAGAAAAATACAGATTATGTCACTTCCTACATAACGCAGCGCTTTATTCAATTAGAGTGATGGCAATAGCTTTTATTTCCAAATAAATTTTAGGCCGACCGTTATTAAAATAGCGCTATATAAATACCGCACCGTATGCGGTATTGCAATTGGCAATATCTCTCTCTAATGTTAAAAAAACTGTTAGCGCAATCTTAAATAACAACCTAAATGCGGTATAGCCATAAGTGAAGTTCACCAATGGAATAACGAACCTATTTCGTGCGATCGTTGATATTTTATATAGCTGGGTCATATGAAAGTGATCTGCGAGCTCCTCCAAACACCCGCGATGGACACTCTTCCCCCTTGACGGTCTAAAACTAAGGCATGATTTTAACGGGATAGTTCACTGCGTTTAGTTCAGCACAAAGTGATGTTAGAAAAGTAGTGCCTAGAGACCGAAAATAACATCGTTCAGTCTTAATTAATTAATTTCAGTGCGTGACTTTTATGTTTCTTCTGTGGCAATTGACAATCGTTCCAGAAGTCCAATATTTAACACGGAAGGCAGAGAAAGGACGATAAAATTGATAGGAAACAATGCCGTTGCTGGGCTAACTCTTCCTCAAAATTGCAGATCACGAGCCGTTACTGACCCTGTACATTAACTTTTGTCAAAAGTGGACCCCTAAACGTTTATCACTGTCATTACTGTCACTCTCTCTATTTTACGGACAAGTATTTCATCAAGTCAATCCTCGTGGTTTTAAAATGCCATTTATCGGTTTGAAAAACGCTTGAGAAATATTACTAACTATGCTATCTCCATCTCGGGGATCATTGAAGCATAGAAACCCCCCAAATACGTGACCTTAGTCTATCGTAGTTGCAATTTGCCCACGTTCCTCGATGCATTTTGTATTTGATTTAGACAAATCCTTGTCGAGGGATACCGTAACTACGGAATAACCGAAGCTTTACCGGATTTCACAGGGTGATCGAAATTTTAGATATCGTGTGGGAATTGCGGGTCGCGATCGTGCTCGAGTAATATACAGAAACGTTAATCGCTTATTTCTATTTTAATGTTCCATTCAACTCTGGTGATTAAACGATATAGTGTCACGATATGTGTGCCAAATGCATTACAAACTATAAAAAAGGATTTTTTCATCGACGTTTGCAAGAAATTACATTTTACGTAGGTGCTTATTTCCGAATGAAAAATCGATTATTTTCGAAGGCAAAGACTTCTCGTCCGCGAAAACGTTAACATCTCCAAATTCCCAAAATGGGCGAGCTGCAACCACCCCTAAAATGACATGGTAGTGACCAGATCATTTCTAATCGCCAAAAATCATGGAATACTTTATATTCTCGAGGGTGCTGAATACGAATATGACGTTTGTTTCCCTCTAAAATTGGGGGAACATTGTTAAAATCTACAATTACGTCGAAAAATAGAAGAAAATTTTTTCGCGAATTTCGAACTTCAACTCGCTGCCTTTCACGGAATAATCAATATTTTTTCATAAAAATTTAATCACACATTCTTGAACTCATTTGCAAGGCAGTAAAACATACCCAAAATTTCCAAAGCAATTTCCACCGATCGGGAAATTTCGGAAAATTTTTTACTACTCTTTCTGACTGTGCATACTTTTGCAAAAGTTGAGTGACAAAGTTTTTGATTTTCAATTTCTACATATGTAGTCTCCAAGTGTAATAT
>CAJUYI010006355.1:0-13892 GCA_910591695.1 Galerucella pusilla
AGACACATTTTTCAACCACTTTAATACATAACCTCAAATTATTCAGATTATTGACATTTTCATAGAGCACATTCATCGTGCAACAGAAACATTATATTCCATTCTATTCTTTTTTACAATTTGACAGGGTAGAGTAGACAATTTTCAATTGGACTTAACAATTTGAATTATTCCAAAACTTGAACCAAATATTGCACAAGAAATTGTCAAGTCTGAAATGACCTTAATGTGAAAGATGGATCTTTAACAACTTTGTTAATATCAGGTTTCAATTGACTGTAACTTCATCTTTTTAGTTATTAGAGTTCATATAATAACCTTTTTGGTGTGCGTCATCAATTGTTAATGTCCTTATAACACATGATGTTGGAAGAAATGGAAAAAAGGCAGGTCTGTGATTAATCCTAATCAAAATATCATAATAATGAACCGTTTAAATTATTAGTTGATGTTTAGATTACGCGCAAGCGCGACCTATCAATCGGGAAAAATTATACATTCAAAATAGGATGCAGACGCACCTTTCGTAGCGGAAATGTGTCTTACATCTTTTTCTAATATACCACTGACAGTTCTCGACAGGTCTGCATTTTGCTGTTAACGTTCAATTATTATTTATGAAAAGTGAATATTTATTCAAATAATACAAAAATATGCCTAGATACACGGAAAAACATCAGCATTTTGAAGGTTCTCAAGTATTCTCAGCAAGAAAAAGAAGCTGGTAACTGAAACATGTTTCCTACTATCAATATTCAGAATATTTATTAAATGAGTTATAAAGGAGTTTTACATTGTCTTCTTTATTGGTATCGTAAAATCAACCTTTCAAGTCCACTTGGATTATCTGCTGAAGTTTATCGCTGCCGTTTTATCTACCAAATCCAAAATAAAAGCGATTGAATGCCTTTTACTCAAACCTATTTTGGATATTCGTAGCATAATCTCGAAGACGAGGTTTTTTTTACAGACCTCTCATATTACGTATTTATTTCATTCTCTCATTTTATAACCTCTTACAGTATTAATTCCTTAATAATCTTTGGTGGAGATAATGAGGTAAACAAGTTTAATGTCTATAAAAAAAAATACTATTTATTTTGAAAATTTGATATCGGCGGCCCCAGTGTGGCTTGATCCGTAAAAACACAATTTACTGAAAAAAGTGTTATGTAAAATGTACTTTAATGGAGATTTAAGCACTCCTAAGCTTGAATATTTCCATGTAAGCTACACATTCGAAGAATGATAGGAGACAAAACGAATTATTCAAATTGGTACAATATTTCCAAGAGAGAAAACGGTTATAACCGGAAACGTTCAAATTCGTTAGGCTTTAAAATATTCCGTTGGTTTAGAGAAAAGCCCAAAAATACGGAAAAACGAAAATGAATAATTTGCGGCTTCAAATTTCGTTCTTGGGATATTTTGACGGAAAGAAAGCTTGCATACGACTTATTTTCAACATTGTTGATTTTAGGGGAAAGAAAAGAGAGAAAAGTACCTACTCTATAATATTGCTTACAAACAAGTGGTTTTAAATAAAGAAGAATTTACAGGGAGGTTGTTTTATTTCGTATCAATTTTGGAAGTGTTCCTCATATTTATTTAGTAAACTAACTATTTTAATGTTTTTCTTATTTATTTAAACAGTTTTTACCGTGGGATGAAATTATACACTAACTATGGCTAATTACTATTGATTTATTGAAGAAACACTTACACACTATAATAAACTTAATTTATATACACACTACTTAATGTCTATTAATTTATCTACACTCGGTATAATAATTGTCCTAATTTATCTTCAACACTATTTATATTCACTTCTTGCTCTAGTTGGTCTAGGTCTGGGTATAGTATCCACTTCGAACAGTTGATGGTCAACAAAACAACTAGGAGGTGTTACAGCATCTTGAACACTAGTTCTTGGATTTTGAATAACAGTGGACCTTTTTGTGATTTGTTCATTCTTATCAATTGTCCGTAGATCTTGAGTGGACGGAGGAGAATATTCTTTTGCAGAGTGTCATAATCATGAGAAAGTGCTAGATATCCCAAAGATTTGGTGGTTTCTCTTCCATCAGAAGACTTCACTGGTGCACGCGAATTCCTGTAAGGTTGATATAGTTGATTCCTAGACATATAGGTACATAACCTCAAACTATTTAAGAATAAAAATTACCAGCAAAGAAGTAGGTACTTATATTAAAATGGTCTTCACAAACAAAAGTAGTAGTATTTGTCGAAATATCGTATTTGTTTCGACGCATAGCTTGCAACCATAATGCCCTTCTCTAAAGTGTATTTTTGCTTGCGCCACCAGGTAAGGTAACAAATATTTTGTCTGGAGTTTTAATAGACGTTGATTTACACACTGGAACAATGCAATACTTGGAATACAATTTTTTTTTCGGCTTTATCCATTTTTAAAGCTTTTAGAAACAAATTAGGTCACAAGAACTCAGAGCGTGATACACGAATATAAACGTAAGCAAATGACGTCACTGCATGGGGCAGCGATCTTTATGACGTAAAGTGCGTTTTGGCGAACATTCAAATTTTATGATTTTCAAAGTCGTTTCAAAAGTAGAGTTTATATTTAAAAAAATAGGCATGCAAGGTGTTAGGAGACCTGAAAAAGCGTCAATTCCCACCAATAGCAAAAATTATGCTTGTACCCTATTATGACATAGGTAGAGTGGTTATTCTGATCCGATCTTCACATGAACAAGCTCTACTTTTTCAAGTTGCTTGTCTGATTAAAATTTTTCATTGAAACTGGACCAGTAACGAGTCGAAAAAGAGACTCTACGAGCGTCTCGGATTCTTTCGTTAGTGGTTGTGCATAATAATGATAATAGAGTGGAGAGCTTCAGGCAGTACTTGCTCCTATTGATTCATCTGAAGATTACGAGACTGAAGAGCCAATCTAATCGGCTTCCATATGATACCACCGCATTGGCCATTTGCAAGGGGATTGCATGGAGTAGCTCTTCTCGTAGCGACTCCTAGAAGTTCTAAAAAGAACTTAGTTTCACGGGTCATAAAAAATTAACCTTGATCAGTGTGTACCGAATAGAAAGAAGGGTTTTTTGAGATGCTTCAGAAGAAGTAGTAGGTACTTGTAGGAAATGTAAACGAAAATCTGGAGAATTAGCTAACAATCGTAAGCATGAAGATTTTCCGGAGGAAGCTGGAAGGGTGCCTTTAAAACCTATATTAACACGTTCCCTGCCAACCCGCCATGAGCAATAATTGTTTTTGTCTTCTCACTGCGCCAAAACGTTTTTCTATTTTTAGTAAAAGATGAAAAAAAAAGTGTTTATGTGCCTTTCGCTCACTGGGCCTCTTCGGTCATGCCTTATGCACAGCAGCGTTTATTTCGTGGCCGACGGCTCTCTAGGAACAAATGAATGTACAAATTTTCGGTCATAATGACCGACGTGGCGTAATGGGATAATGAGCCGTTTCGGTCATAATGATCGACGTGGCTGGGAATGTGTTAAGTCTCTCGAATGGTAATATAGATTTGATAAGTGTTTGCATATGTGGCAAAAGCATGTTCTTAACGAACTTCTCCAGTGGTATCCACTAACTTTATACTATATATCCACTAAAGAGCTTCTCTATTATAGTTTTCCAGGGTTAAGAGTTTTTGTAGGCAGTCCCAGAGCAGTTTAGATCTGATCTGGTTACATGCTATTCTATATGAGTCTTAGTTCCATCTGTGTACCACATAAATGTAGCTAATGTTTCAACCAAAAATTACATGAAACGCTCGAGGGTGATTGGATGTTTGAGAAGAGTCGGGTTGGAGATAGTGATCTGGATTCAAAGGACCACTATAGATCTTAGAACACCTACAAATGCTATCACTCTGGTTTTATTCCTACACTTCCCAAAACTATGTATTGATAGACTGTCCAATGTATTCACAGCAGATAGAGACATTTAACATTCCATGTATATCTTGGCAAGTTTATCTGAAAGGAATGCAGTCGAAAACATTCGATATTGCCACGTTTAACTATGAAAAAGCTTAAGTGCTAAGTATGTAGTACTTTAATGCGCTTGTTTCCTTGGATTTTTTCTATTAACATTATTATTTCAATTTATAAATATTAAAAGATGAGCACTTTTCCAAATTTGTTATGGGCTTCTTCAAGCTCTGGCACCGTTGTAAGGAAACTTATCGAAAGTTGACTTCTTATTGGCAAGCGCGTGCGTGTGTTCTTCCCTCCCACTTCCTCAATTGACTGATATTGATTTACCCAGTGGCATTGGTATTGTCAGTGACCTTTGTTTTTTCAATTTTGCCTTGTAAAACAGGTATCGTCGCCATTTGTAGGTTTCCTCGTCTCTTACCGATTCCCCGTAGCTTCAGATAAACTTGCCAAACTGTAATGTGTACCATTTGCTTGGAGAAGAATACAATATGGAAAACGTGGTGTTCAATTTCTTCACAAAATATAAATGTTGTCTATTAAAATTGTTTGCCTTTCTATACCTGTGGTATAGCTTAGTAATTACTTATTGTTATACCATTTGGTAGATCTATTAACCTAAAAGGTCGATGAGCTCCATTTTACTTAAATAAAAGAAAAGCTCCCTAAAACTAAACTTTCAATTTTTATCCAAGCTTTCCGTTAATTATGCTTAACAAACTTGTTAATTGTTTCATAACTCTTACACGTATCTGCTTTTGCCTTTGTAGGGGTTGTGAGAATATTAAAGTCACTTTGAAATAGCGAGGCACCTCTCTGGATTCGTAAATTTTGCTTAATTAGTTTGAATAATCTAGTACGCCCTGATTCTTCCCGAAGTAATTCTATCGGTATTCCGTCTACGCCCACAGCTTTTACTAAGTTTGAATCCTTGGAAGCTCTGTCAAACTCGGAGAGATATTTGCATTTAAATATTGCATTGCTTATCGCAGTCTCAATCAACACATCAAAATAGATAAATTGAAATTTGCTATAACATAAAATGAAGATTCTATTGAACATCTGGGCATTTTTTTCTCCTGGAATTATATTGAAATCATTTTTGAAATAAGCAATCAACTAGTATATGGGGTAGTATTCAAAATGTGCTCCTGGATGTTTTTTATTTGTTTTGTGAGTGTAGAATGTGCAATAAATCGTTTTAATAAAGAAAAATTAGCTTCTGCTTCAAGACAACAGACGAAAATTCTTTCTGTATTACGCTTTACTGAAGAATTCGAAAGGGCAAATAATAAAATTTTATGCTTCAGCTCTTTCTCGGCGTTAGACGCAAGATATTATTTTAAAATTAAATTTAATGAAGCAGATATTCTGAATTGTTTGAAGTTTTTTTTTTGCGAATTTAAAAACATGTTATAATATTTTCGCGGAGCAAATCCTGAACACATCCAGAACACAAACCGAGTACATACTGGATTTCTTTAATGCGCAGGCGTGCCTACAAACTTATTCCGAATTTTAAAGGTAGCGCGAACGCGAAGTGACATTTATAATTTGAAGTGACATTTAGTTTTTTTTCATTTTGTGTTAATTTGATTAAATTAAATGTATCAGGAAGGTAATTCTTTTCTTAATTTAAATTACATTGTAAATTATAAAATTAACTATTTTAGATTTGTACGAATTTTTACGATTTCCAAAATTAAAAAAAAAAACAACTCAACGAACACTATCACAAAATTATATCTAATCCAAAAGTTTTAAAAGCAAATTAAAAAGTAATCAAACCGCTATAAATGTCATATAACGACATACAACCAAAATTTTGAGGTTATAATCTGTTCGGAACAAAAAATCCCAGCTATCATCCTAGGATTGATCGAGCACGTTCCGAACATACTCGAAATTGAATCTAAGTATTCCCCGAACACGGGATTTTTTATCCTGAACACATTCTAAAGCACTCCCCGAACACTCAAATTTTAATTGCGCATGCGTAGTCCCTCCGAATACGTTCAGGATGTGCTCCGCGAAAATAGCTATTGCTGTTCTAAATTATACATATTTTACGTAAACATCAGTAAAACTAATAAATTTTTCTTTGATACATCTTAAATAGCAAAGCAATTTGGGAACGGCTTTTCTTTTTTAAGTTCAAATTTTTGAGTTGAATCAGGAAAATATATTTAAATGATGGGAAATGAAAGAACTTGTCCATTTCTCGACTTATACAGAGTGAAAATAAATTCTATTAATAGTTTGCAGACATAATGATGGAAACATGTTATAATCAGAAGACAATGTCCTGTTTTGCGATGGGGTCGCTTTCATTATAAATGGAAACGTAAGTCGGCGTGATTGTAGATACTGACTACATAGCAATTCTCGTTGGATGCGTTAATCCCACATCCCATATCCACGAAAACTGAATGTTGTAACGATAGAATATCTATCGTTATTTTTGTATCAACTTCCAATTAATTTTTTTTTTCTTATTCTTTTGGGAATCAAACCACAATAATGTTTTTTATTTTTTATTTCGTCGTTTCGGTAGCGTTCCAGCTACCGTTGTCAAGATTAACTAGTAATAAAATTAATAAAAAAATTTTTGGTCCCTATCTGACACAACGAAAAAATATGACAACTAGACAATCAATAATATTTCCAATTAATTTCTTTTCAAACCCTTTTTCTACGCCTTTGTCCATGAAACGAATATAGGTAAAACCCCTTTTCTACGTTCTGCCGTTCTAAAAAAATGTAAAAATGGAAGCAAAATTGTTTTCAAATTGCACACGTCCCTACCCTTTGTTCTAAGCTTTGCGGCCTTTTCTGTTGTTGTTTCTATGCCGCTTTTCTGTTTGATGTGGGGCACGCGTTCATTTTAACCACTTTTAAGGAATTTGTCCGTCAATTATTTGCCCCGCCTCTAGTTCAGAATTCAGCAAATCAGGGTTGTTTATAACCGGCAATTTTCTTTTCTGGCGCTATTTTTTGGGAAGTCTTCTATTAACCGTATAAGGAAGAAGATGTGTTAAAAATCTTCTTTAAAAATGTGATAAAACTTCGTGTCTTGACCGCTAATATGGCATAATTATGCTTGAATATTACTAAAAAGTTTTGTGTTAAAAGTTTGGAGTTGACTCTCCTGGTGCATAAAAGTATAGTGCCGAATGTTCAAATGCTTTCGTTTTAATATGAAATAACTTCGAGAGGCCTTATCGATGATCTGACTTCATCAATTTACTCTTTTTACTGGTTAAGAGGATAATAAAAAATAAGTTGGCGCCCAAGTTATCGATTCTTCCTTGTTCCAAAAAATCCTAATTTAGGCAAAGATCCAACCTTGGGATATACCGTTACCTATTAAGAGTTCTACGTGCTGGCGATGATCATTTTCTGCCGCTCTTGAGTCAAAGCGGAGAGGACACCGATTACCGTTAACCGAGAGGTTGCAAGTTGACGCCGGTGAGATCATGTAGCAAATTGGCCACAACGTGTTCTGTATCTGTATCTGTAGAGTAGGGAGGGTGAGTGTAGGCTCACAGCACTTAGGCCACATGTGATCCATTGTACATCCTCCCTAGGAGTTGTCCTCCTAGGTCATCGTCCATCCCGTCCTTCTCAGGAAGGTGGACAGGTCACTAGAAGACATCTCCTCGGCAGGTGTAGGCCAAGACTCACCGAACACACACTCTCTTATTGACGATAACTCCGGACACTCGCATAAGACATGCCTGACAGTTTCATCTTCCTGTTCACACATCCTGCATAGAGGTGTGTCCACTAGCCCCATAGTATTGAGGTGTTTCCTTAGTTAACAGTTGCCAGTCAGAAATTCTACTGTTAAACGTAGGTTTTTCCTGGTCATCGCCAAATATTTCTTCGGCTCCAGCTTCCCAGGGTCGCCCAGGGTGATCCTGACAAGACTGCATCCTTTGATTCCATCCCATCTCTTAACGGATTGAGCATGGGTGTAACGTTTGGCTAGTTCCGCAATTGTCGAGGTCGTTAGGCCGTAGGTGTCACTGGGTCCTAGAATTTTTAGTCCAGCGGCTTCCCTGGCTAAAGAATCGGCAATGCGATTTCCTTTACTCCTGTCGTGCCCTTCAACCTACCTCAGGATAATATTGTTTTCTGCCGAGGCGACAGCTAAATCTTGGTGGCAATCTAGTACTAGCCTCGATATAACACGTTGTCTGTTCAAGGCTAATAGGGCTTGTCTACTATCAGTGCAGATTGTTATGTTTTTGCCAGAAATTCCTTTTCTGGTTGGTTCTTTTGTGGCAATTGAGATACCAGCCAGTTCTGTTTGAACCACGCTGGTATTGTTTCCCATTCCCCACTTAATCTCTAGGCTTAGTGCTCTCGAGTAAACTCCACATCCTGAGCCTTCTCTCATTTTTGAACCATCTCTATATATGCGTATTGCATTTGCAGCATCTGGCTCTGTGTTCTGTTTTATTTTCATTTTGTAGGGTTAGTTAAACAAAAACCTGGGTTCAATTGCTTCATTGACTGCCTGCAGCAGAGGTAGCGCAGTAAGCAGTAAGCGCTTCCTGCCATACGCTTAACCTCAATTGGCCCACTCCTACTTCGGGGTTTACACCAGCCGTGCGCAATCGTACCATGGCCATTAATGCAACCTCCTTGACGTACAACTCCACAACGTGTTATGTTACAATGTATGGGCCTCTTTATGAGCTTCGCTACGTTTATCAGACAAACTTTGCACACTCAACACATAAAATATCACTTATTCTGCTAATATGATGATATAGTAATAAAATTTGGTCTTACGGTTTACAGAAAACCCAATCGATTTTTTAAAAAATTTGACGCCCCTCAAAATTTGCCGCCCCAGTACCTGACATCACGGGTCCAATCTTAAATCCGCTACAGGTTTTGACTAGCGTCTGTCGTCTGTACAAAAATAATTAGTGAGTTTCCCCAAATATACATAGGTAATATGGTGCATTTGAATCGGGACTTTGGCATTTCGCCAACGTATTAATAACATCAAACGGTTTGAATCAATAAACATTTTTAAGATGAATCAAAATGCTGTTTACGATATTTAAAAGCTATGAGATTACAGTGTTAAAAAATAAATTTATGAATTTTGATACTATAGTAAAGTATTTGTTTGTAATAAAACCGTAGGTAATGGAGTATTTAAATTTCATTAAATGAGTGATGAAACTAACAAAGTGGTGAATACATGTATATTAACTACCGATTTTATTTGAAACATTGTTTAGTGCAGCGTTGGTTAATACTTCACTGAACCGATTAATTTATTGCTATCAGTTTGATGGGACAATATAATTTTTTTATAACTTTATTTTTCATGTACCGGGTGTCTGATTAAGAGAGGTATTCCCCTGTATCTCAGAAACTGTTCATCGTACAGTTTAGAACAAAAAATCTTGCGTTCGAGTAACTACAACATTTAAATATTCTCATTTAATTATTTTACGTAAGTTTACTCCAGTAATTTTTCCTCTATCTTGTAAGATAACTGGGTAGGGGTGAGTGGGAAAGCAATAACACTGCAATAATTTTTGCTCCGCTCTATGGATTTTGACAAACTTGGTATCATTTGAAAGGAAATTTAATATTTTTCAATAGTTTGAGAAAAAAACCGCATCTCAATATCCATTTTCTAATCAAACATATATCGATAAAAAATAGATATATACAAGAGGATCGAGTTTTATACTGAAATAAGTATTGACAACTTAAATATAAAATTGATCTAGAGTGAATTCATGAACCTCTAACGGTAAGTAATTTAAAAATACGTAATTAATAAGTAGCTGCTTATTCAGTATTTCCAGGACTGAAATAGAAGCTGCTATATTTTCTACCCTGAAGAGATTAAATATGTGAATCGAAAAAGTTGAAGAGCATCTTCTGTATGTTCCTTGTGGTGTATTAATTATTATTTCTCGTTACTTATTGGAAAATTTAATCAGAATATTTTTTGTATTTTTATTTCAACGTTTCGGTAGCGTTCCAACTATGTAAATACTTCAGGGAGACAAATCTTGAAAATGCTGGAATTAATTCGTTAGGGGAACGATTCACATTGGAAAATTCACTGGTGAATCAAATTTGCTATTCTTAAATAGGCTGCTAGCAAGTCAGAAGAGAACGATTTATGTTGGTAATACGCAGCCGCCTTCATTCATTCATACGTTTGGGTTGTGCTCAACAGCTCAGGCACTTGAACTGAATCTTTGTACCATTATCCACGTTATCTACCTACTTCCATTCCAGAAGCTTTGTGTCTTCTATGTAGGCGCCATCAGCTTATCTGAAGGGATCTTCTGTAGTTCTGTATCTGTATCTGTAGAGCAGGGAGGGTGGGTGTAGGCTCACAGCACTTAGGCCACATATGACCCATTGTACATCTTCCCGAGGAGTTGTCCTACTGGGTCATCGTCCATCCTGTCCTTTCCAGGAAGGTGGACAGGTCACTGGGAGACATCTCCCTTATATAGGCAGGAGTAGGCCAAGACTCACCGAACACACACTCTCTTATTGACGATAACTCCGGACACTCGCATAAGACATGCCTGACAGTTTCATCTTCCTGTTCACATATCCTGCATAGAGGCGTGTCCACTAGCCCCATAGTATGGAGGTGTTCCCTCAGTTGACGGTGGCCAGTCAGAAATCCTACTGTTAAACGTAGGTTTTTCCTGGTCATCGCCAAATATTTCTTCGACGCCAGCTTCCCAGGGTTGCCCAGGGTGATCGTGGTAAGACTGCATCCTTTGATTCCATCTCATCTCCTAATGGATTGAGCATGGGTGTAACGTTTCGTTCCGCAATTGTCGAAGTCATTAAGCCGTAGGTGTTACTGGGTCCTAAAATTTTTAGTCCAGCCGCTTCCCTGGCTAAAGAATCGGCAATGCGATTACCTTTTCTCCTGTCGTGCCCTTTAACCCACCTCAGGATTATATTGTTATCTGCCGAGGCGTTAGCTAAATCTTGGAGGCACTGCAGTACTAGCCCCGATATAACACGTAGTCTATTCAAGGGTAATAAGGCTTGTCTACTATCACTGCAGATTGTTATGTTTTCGCCAGAAACTCCTTTTCTGGTTAGTTCTTTGGTGGCGGAGATACCAGCCAATTCTGTTTGAACCACCCTAGTATTATTTCCCATTTCCTACTTAATCCTTAGACTTAGTGCTCTGGAGTAAACTCCACGTCCTGAGCCTCATCTTCAGTAGTTGTGATGGTTGCATTATTTCCAGCTGCCTTCATTTCTTGAAAGTTCTCGTTCAAAAAGATATATAATAAAATAACAACTTCATTATTGCTTCACCAATATTAGTCTTGTAACTTCCAGTGACGAAAAAGAAGAGAATACTTCTAGTGTTGAAAATTCATAGTGGATAATCAGACTTTTTTCTACGACCGTGCGTTTTAACCCACTTTCCAGCACGCATTTTTGTTTTGAAAGTAAAATTATGAAAATTTTGACCTTATTAGATAGTTTTTTTACTTCGGAAGTTATAACTATTGTTACAACAGGTAAATAAATATTTACGAAATAGTCCATCAAATAAAATCTACATCTTTTCTAGCTTTTTGTTGCAATTTTAATTTTTTGAAAATATATAACAATGAAGAAATTTTTATATAACCCTGTACATTCTTTGAAGTATAGTGTCACAAAACAACTATCAAAAAATATATCAAATAAAATTCTTTCATCTACAAATGACTTAAAACCGTTGCCGTCACCTTCATCTTCATCTGTATGTGACCTGCAACCGATGCCATCCTCCTCAACGTCATCTACTTACCAGTTAACACCAAATAACTCCACTGGACCGGCAATTTTAGGTAATTTACAGAATGCAACAAATTGTGGTTTTAATATTAATATTTATAATAGTTAATAGTTTTTGGTTGAAGATTTGTATATGTATGTTGAAATAAAATAATTTTTTAAAAATGGGTTGGTATACTTTTTAGTATATACGGTCGTAGAAAAAATAATGTTCCTAATTCATGCGTGAAGTGTGTTTCCCGCACTTGACCGCTATCAGCTCCGCGTCGTTCGGGTCAACTGCAGTCGCGTGCGTTATCACTTTCCGCACTTGTTAGGAAAATCACTATTCCGATTAAACAGTTAAAGAAAGATTTTGGTGTCGAGTCCAAGTACAAAAAATGGTACAAAACCTTTCAGTCGATCGGACTTCCCACACTTGTCTCATGCTTAGATTGCGTCTCAGTATAAACGAGGCAGATCACTATTATTGAATTATAATATTTGAATAACTTCCAGCTTCTCATTATATCTCTCTGTTTTCTGAGAATACATTAAATTAATTACGGTTTGCCTTACAAATCACCTAATATTTCATCCCATTCCTATATATATTATAATAATTTTTGGCACGTGAGAAGATTAGTACAGCTTTGATTAATTCCACATCAATACCATTTCCATACTGTTATTATTAATTAATATGAGCAATAATTTAAATACAAACGACCAATTACATCCGACAAATCGAGAAGCGGCTGTTATACCACATTAAAGTGAATATAGTATTGATTCAGACCGACTTCAAATGAATTAATTGATAAAAAACATCAATTTGATGGGGAAATAAGAAGGTATTTGTTATATCATAAGCCAGTTCTAAGCTACAAGCCTTTTTTCCCTTCCCCTTCTTGAAAACGAAAAAAAAAACGTTTGATATGGGTCCTATCTTTTGTCTACAAAATAACAGATGGCGTTCTCCTCTTTACCCATTGTCTAGGTGTAGGTTTGGATAGTGTAGTTGTTCCTACGTCTGTGCTTGCAGTTGTACCATGCCAGTACATGATCATCTTGGTCCACTGCCATTTGGTTTCTTTGTTGTTTTATTCGGTTTAACACTCTCCCATCGTCTTCTCTAGCCTATAAACATCGTTGTTTTTTCACCATTAGGTATTTGGGAATAGTTGTGCACACTTGTGAGGCTTCCAAAGACATAGTCCTACACTTGGGGATCGAACTCGAAGAGCTATCCTGAGTTGTGCATCCTCTTGAGGGTGTTTGGATGATTCGCCGTGAATCGTTAGTATCCTAACCTTACCTTTTTTCACACTTCGCCACTTCTACCACAGGCGCAAGTGACGCAAGGACCTGCTTCAGCATCTGGCATTAGGTTTTTATTTTTGATTGTTGTGCCTGCAACAAAAATTAAGTTCTACGTATTTACCAAAAAATTATCTACTAACTTAATCGGAGAAATAATCTTAGTCTACAGTGCCATTGCGGTGTAATCTAGCACTGCATTTTAGGATATTTTCATTGTTTTCTGTTGATATTTAATTTCAATTTCTTTTGTTCCGACTGTAGGTCTCGTAGCCACAACTAAAACTTGATTATTTCAGGAAGGAAACTATACACAGCTAAATAAACTAGACACGTTTAATGACAGCATGTAATGATATCATATTTACAGTGAATTAAACAATATCAACACAACAATATTATTTATAATAATAAATGTCCCTGAACTTCTAATTGTCTATTAGATTTCCTGTGAGACTAATCGCTAATAACGACTCAACTTGTGTATTTGAAAAAATTTTAATGTTTAGGTAATAAATAGTATATTATACACCAAGGTGGTGAGGACTATTATTGTTGACCAAGCACCAAAATTATTCCGCCAGGGGCTTTGCCCCGAGCGGAATAAGGTGCGAGGTTTATAAATGTCTTTAACATCATGGTGTACAAACAATTTTTTCCACTGCTAACCGAATTTAAGACAAAAATTGAAAACAATTCACAAAAGCACCACGAGAAGCGTTTACCCCGTCGTCTGACTGACAAGTACACTGTCAGTTTTCGAAATATTAGGAACGTACTCGTTAGGTTAGGTTAGGTTAGGTTTGTGGTGAGTGGGTCTATAAGGCACTCCAC
>CAJUYI010006356.1:0-13891 GCA_910591695.1 Galerucella pusilla
TACACTGTGTATAAGAATTGTGTTTAAACAGAACAATATCAAACCATTACCTACCCTAACATTGACTAATGTACATTTGAATTTTGTGGTGTACTTGAATGTTTACTTAAAAGGGATAATTAGAAGTAGCACGCAATTATTAATCCGTCTCATGTCACCCACAATGAAATATGGATATTTCCATAGAATTCTTGGAAGATTTATAACAACATCAGCTTTAGTATAAATGAAGGATTACCACTTTAGAAAGTGTTATACGAAAATTTAAAGACTAAACATAAGTAATGAAGACAAATCTGGCGAAAAAAAAGACGGTGATGAGTTGAAACTTTATATTGTGTGAAGTCATTATGTCTGGAAAAGCGAAAAATACGACAAAGTTGTATTATATGAGGGAGAGTTGGAAGTTAAAGTTAGTTTTATGGGAAGAGGGGTCCAATTGTTGTTTTTAATTAAAACTTCCTTATATGCTTAGAGATTTTACGAATGACTATTCATTTTATTTAAATTAAATTTAAAATATCAGTAGCTGGGAGAATTTTAAAAAACCATTGATCTGTTTTCCGCAAACTTCTCTTTATTATCTTAGAGTAGACCGCCGAGCCGCTAGTAGCTCGTGAGATTATATAAATCTGTCCGATACTTTTAAAAACTCTCCGAGAGCGGACCCATACTTTTAGTGGGGTTTTTCATTTTGTATTGGAAAACGTAAACAGTCTCGATAAAGTTGAAACTACTTTTGCCGAAAGTTACAGTGACCGAACAAGATATTTAACATTAGAGATTCATGAGATTCGGAGAACTTAACGTCGAAAATGTTTCTTATTTGACCACTCAAATTTTTCGATAAAAACTTTTCCATCACCGAAAGCGTTTCTTCTACAAAGGCATCTACAAAATTTAAGGTTGCATTTGATTTTATTGGTAAATTACAAAAATATATAAATAAACTCCCTTGAAAAATTTTATCGTGTGACCATGGGCAGATGTAAATTTTTACAAATAAATCAATCCCCTTTCGGAAATGGAAGTTTTTACAAATAAATTAACCCCCTCAAAAAATGTTTATCATTCATCCATGGGTAGATAGAAATTTTTAAAATTAATCCATCCCCTTTAGAAAATTATGTCGTACGTCCATGGGAAATGGAAGTTTTTACAAATAAATCAATCCCCTTTTGAAAAGTGTACCGTACGTCCATCGGAAATGGAAGTTTTTACAAATAAATGGTCTCCTTAAAAAAAATAATATTGTACGTCTGTGGGAAATGTAAGTTTTTACTAGTAACTTAACCCCCTTTGAAAAATTGTATCATTCTTCCATGGGTAGATAGGAATTTCTACAAATAAACCAATCCCCTTCAGAAAAGTGTATAGTATGTCCATGGGAAATGGAAGTTTTTACAAATAAATCAATCCCCTTTAGAAAAGTATATCGTACGTCCATGGGAAATGGAAGTTTTTACAAATAAACTATAACCATTAAAAAAATTATTGTACGTCTATGGGAAATGTAAGTTTTTACTAATAAATTAACCCTCTCAAAAAATTTTTATCATTCGTCCATGGATAGACAGGAATTTTTACAAATAAATCAATCCCCTTTAGAAAAGTGTATCGTATGTCCATGGGAAATGGAAGTTTTTACAAAAAAATTATCCCCTTTAAAAAAACTATTTTACTTCTATGGGAAATGGAAGTTTTTATACAGGGTGCGGCAGATAAACGGTAAATTAGAGATATCTCGAGAACTAAAGGTATCTGAAATATGAAAATTGGCATGAAGGGGTTTTGAATAATGAGCTATTCAATGAAAATATTGCCGTCACCATTCTACTTCCGGTTATACCGGAAGTCGCACATAACTTTGTTATTTTTAATGGAAGACCCTGTATATTTTTAAATTTTAGGAATATTAATGTTATTCTGAACATTTTTTGTTAATACTTCCCTATACCTATCTTGAACCGTTTTTGAGTTGTAATGTTTTTTATATGAAAATAACACTTTTTTACCATGTACATAAAATTCAATATCCTCTAATGTAATTTGAATAAAAGTTTAAATTTCTTAGGAACTATTTACCACATACCGCTTTATCGTTTACACTGTGAAGTTACCTTTTTTATTATACAGGGTGCTGTCAAAATTGGAATAAAAACGGAATCCACAATCTTCGCGTAATTCCTTTTTTTCAAATGGGACACCCTGTATAAGATTATTAATTTTAGAACAATACGTTGTCCACTATCGATATGTATTACTATTCCCTATACCTATCTCCTGCAGTTTTCTAATAAATCAGCTTTATACATTTTTGTCACAAAAAATTAATTTTCTCATAGGCTATGTGGTATTAATTTATTGAGTTAAACACTCGGTTAAACATTGAACAATTATACAGATACTATCAAAGATAATAAGGTACTAGCTTGTTAATTCAACAAATGTTCAAAGTGTTGCCCTTCAACTTCCAAACATTTATAGACTCTTTTAAGGATGAATTTGGATGAGCTGCAAAATATCCCAGGATGTCTATTTGTAAATCCTCATTATCGACATGGGTCTTGAGCTTATTTCTTTTACTTTTAAACTGACCAAACTGGGAACTATTGAACTGTGTAGCAAACGTTTTACAGTTTTATGATTTGGTCGAGGCTTTTCGGGATATCTCTCAGCAAACACACGGCAAGTTCTGGATATCATTTTGTTATACTCACCGTGAATCATAATTAAATTTAAAAAATCATCATTTGTATATCCTAAATGTGCCATTATTATTTTGTTAAGAAAATTAAAGGCAAACTATTATTATACCCTTCACACAACGGCATACAACAAGGTGACTATTAAACATTAACAATAACTGTCATTTGTCAGAATATTCCATAGGCGACTTGATAAATTAATTTTTTGTGACAAAAATGTATAAAGCTGATTTATTTGAAAACTGCAGGAGATAGGTATAGGGAATAGTAATACATATCGATAGTGGACAACGTATTCTTCTAAAATTAATAATCACATACAGGGTGTCCCATTTGAAAAAAAGGAATTTCGCGAAGATTGTGGATTCCGTTTTTATTCCAATTTTGACAGCACCCTGTATAATAAAAAAGGTAAGTTCACAGTGTAAACGATAAAGCGGTATGTGGTAAACAGTTCCTAAGAAATTCAAACTTTTATTCAAATTACATTAGAGAGGATATTGAATTTTATGTACATGGTAAAAAAGTGTCATTTTCATATAAAAAACTTTACAACTCAAAAACGGTTCAAGATTGGTATAGGGAAGTATTAACAAAAAATGTTCAGAATAACGTAAATATTCCTAAAATTTAAAAATATACAGGGTCTTCCATTAAAAATTAGAAAGTTATGTGCGACTTCCGGTATAACCGGAAGTAGAATTGTTACGGCAATATTTTCATTGAATAGCTCATTATTCCAAACCCCTTCATGCCAACTTTCATAATTCAGTTACCTTTAGTTCTCTAGATATTTCTAATTGACCGTTTATCTACCGCACCCTGTATATAAATTCGTTTCAATTAAAAAAGATATATGCACGCCACTGGACGGCCGCCGGCGTTTGCATCAATATGATTATGGAAACAGTATACATACATTGTACCTATGTGCGGAGTTAAATATAACTGTGTTGATTTTTATTTTTTAATCGACTGGAATTGGCTCACGTAACAAATCACATGGAAACTTTCGTAATATTGTCGAAGCAGTATTTTTTTTTTCTAGCGACATTAATCCCGTAGAATCCTCGGCGTTATATTTCTTTTCAGAAAAAAAAAAAGTTAACGGAAGTCCCCGAAACACACACAAAGTTGACCTTTTATTGACTTTTTACTTTATTACCATTTGTAAGTAAGAAACGTGGTGGATATTGAAAATTTGTGTTTAACGACAGTCCAAGGTGGCGGCACACTGTGCAAGGTCTCCGGATATCAATTTTGGATTCTAATTTTTTTTATGTAGATTTTTTTTATTATTAAAGATTCTCGGCAATAAGACCCGAGCAATTTCTACGAATTTCTTTTGTCGGGAACAAATTTCATATCGAAAATATCAGAATTTATTTGTGACAAAGTCACAAAGGAATATTAATTTCGGGAAAATATTTAAAAATTAATTTCATTCAGAAGCCAATAATATAATTTTTTCAAAAAAAAAGAAGCATATATATTTCAATGTAGCCAAAATTTTTAGTAAAACTTTTAAAAACCATTTTGAGGCACCTTATACCACTTTTACTAAACTTATACCGCTTCTACTAAAAAAAATTAAAACAGGAGCTTCTGGTACACACCTCGTATACTTGCAGGGTGGGTCCGTAGGTAATTGACCAAAATGAAATGGGAGATTCTTGGCTTCAAAATATTACAATCTGACTCAACTTACTTCCATAAAATATTGATGATAAAAAAGATACAGGGTGGCAAAGTTGATATGTCAAAAATGTTTTTTCTCAGTAAATTGAAAAATGTTTGATATACAAACGTAAAAATTTGAAGATAGGAGTTTTAATGCCCGGGAAATCATCATATCTTAATCGCACAGTTGCACCAAAAACGTAGGTTTTGTGGCGCCCTCTAGAAAATACATCGAAACGCATATTATGCAGCATAATATGATTTCCCAGGCACTAAAACCCCCATCTTCAAATTTTTACGTTTGTATTTCCAAAATCAACCAATTTACGAAGAAAAAACATTTTTGGCATTTCAACTTTGCCACCCTGTATCTTTCTCATCGTCAATATTTTATTAAAGGAAGTTGCATCAGATTGTAATATTCGTAGGCAAAGAATCTTCCATTTCACTTTGGACCATTACGTACGGACCACCCTGTATATTCATTTGGAGAAACAATTTTTTGAGACATCCACAACTTTTTACAAGAAAAATTTTAAATACGAAATTTATGAATACACCTGGTATAATTGCAGTATTAATTTCCACAGTTTATGCATTCTTTGGTAGTTGTTTATACAACAAAGTACATAAAAAGAAAAAATAATAAATCTGCATAATTCCAAACATTTAACTCAACTTATTTTTGGATTATATCTTATAATCCTTTGCATAATCAATTATCTTTGATATTATGGTATTTAAAATATATTCAAAGAAAATTTATCCTAAGAAATATATGCTGCCATCTATAAAATGAAGCAAAAGTTTTAACTCATAAGAAAGTTATCAGTTTTAAAAAATAAAGGAAGCTGTACCTAAACGATAAACTAAAGCAGTTTCAAGAAAATTGATGGTTGCCATATAGATGACAGTAGTAGTTTCGACGCCATTTTTTATCCGCCGCGTTTTAATTTTTGGAGCCAAAATAATATATTTGGATGAAATCAAACAACTTAATGTTTAAAAATTAATTTGAGCCAAATGTTCCCAATTAAAGATATAATAAAAATAAAATAAAATCATTTTTAAAAACATTAAATTGCAATAGTGATTTTTGGTGCAAATTTATATCAATGGAAAAGTTAAATCCTTTAGATGCACTTGAAATCAATAAAAAATGTCTTAATGACCAAATACATTGAACCTTAACAAATTTATTTATTTAAATATTTCCGCAATATTGTTGTATTTGAATTTCCTAATAGGAATCCCCAAAGAGTTTCAATAATACCTCCAACCTCCAATAGATTTAAACAAGTTGTTTTGTGCCTAAAATTTCAAAAACATCGGATAAAAAATGGCGAAAAAGCACTACCGCCATCTATATGACCATGGAGACTGAATATCTCCATGTACATGACAATCACCTAGTAGCTCAAATTAAAATTTTCTACTTTACCATAATATGAATCAACAAGTGATACAATTCGATTTGAAAAAAATGTTATATAAAAAAAGAGTTGGATTAGTTCAATTTCTTGTTAATTTAATACCTTATTTCAAACAATAATAAAGTTATAATTGAACATTATTTCTAACAAAATCACTGTCATATTTCCTGTCAAAAGATTTTCTTTGTATACCTATTATATGCACCAAATTGTCCAAATAACAAGTTCTAAACTGAAAACTACCTAGCTATCTGATCATAATATATAAATATATAAAATACGACAGCTAAAAAATAATAATTTTCAAATGATACAATAAAATTTCCTACCTTCATCTTCAACTATGTAGAATCGTCTCCATTTTCAACCAAGTACCATTGTTTCCATTTTCAACCCAGTAGAATTGTCTCCATTGTTCACCAAACACTTATTTCACACACTTTTATATTGTTCAATAAAGTTATTAATAAATAATTACCGTTTTTAAAGACAAATCAACGAGATTTAATTACCGATTTAAACAAAGAACTTCGTTCGAATTAAATTTACACGACCACACGACGGAATCAAGTATCAACCTGCGATTTTATTATTATAAGTATTGCAATGTGTCATATCATCATAGCCAACTATCTACGCATATTATACGCATGTTTATACATAGAATCAACTTTTTGTTGAAAAGTAAAAAAACTGTGCTTGGAAGGAACCGAATATTTGTACTATACCCGTTGTCCCAAAAATGTGTGTCTCGGTAATTGATGGATTTTGATCGGGAAAAATTATTTTTAGTTGTTTTGATGTGGTTAATGGGAAATTGAATAAAATATGAACAAGTATATTGCTAATTTCAACAAATAAATAAAAAATAATACAGTCTTAAGTACTAGTTGTACAAAATCGTTGGAAAGTCTTAGAATATTTGTTACTTATGTCTAGAATCGTACAAAGATATACATAATACATAGTAAAAATTATTAAACAATAGATTTGACTAATTTTGGAGGAAAAATTAGTTAGATGTGATAAAAGTAGGTAGTTTGATTTAGACAAAGTTGTCTCTAGTTGTCTATGGTGGGTATCGATAAAATGTTTTAATCAAATGTCTGGAAAATGGAGAGAAGGTGGGATGAGTATGTGGAGGGATTTTGGGAGCAGGAAAAATTGGGTGGACCGGAAATTCGGGGAGGTGAACAACTTCTTGACGCAGGTGCTCACAGGACATGGGTGGAGAGTGGGCTACCTCCACAAGATTGGGAAAAGAGAAACTGGAGTGTGCGAGAGATGTGAAGTGGAGGATGATGTGGGACATGATGGAAAAATGAGGAAGTTTTGGAGAAGTTGGAAAATAAACTGGGAGAGGCGGTGTATTGGGGAAATAATATAGTGGAGATTATGTTGAGGGGCGAGGAGGAAAGACGGAAAAAACCAAATATCTGGGAGGTACTTGATTTTTTTATTTGGACAAGGTATTTGCCGTATTTGCCATTTTTTATCCAAAAACAATATATATTGGGATTAAATAGTGAAAAAATTTTTCGCAAAGTCAAATCTATTGTTTATATATCATCCACAAAGAACACTCTACAAAAAAAACGCACAAATGGGTAAATAGTTCAATAGATCAACTTCCGGTTCCATGTGTTTGTTACAATAATGGTATGCCACTTCCTTCAACTCTTACATCAACACGCTGTGTTTCGGACTAGATTTCAATGTTGCCAAGCTGTTTAAATTTACCAAAACTCTCCGATTTTAAATATATGTGTTTTGTTACGTGCTAGATTTTTCCAATGTCGCCAAAAGTCTCAGACTCTCGGATTTTGAATAGACTGGCTTTGCTTCAGACTATATTTAAATGTTGCCAAACTGTTCAGAATTTCCAGGGTTTTAAACAGCAGCTTCTAGTTTCAGACTGAATTTAAATGTTGCCAAGTTGTTCAAAGTTTCCGAAAGTCTTGGGTTTTAAATAGGTATAGATTTCAATGTTGCCAAGCTGTTTAAATTTTCCGAAACTCTCGGATTTTAAATATAGGTATGGGTTTCAATGTTGCCAAGCTGTTCAAAGTTTCCGAGAGTCTTGGATTTTAAATATAGGTATGGATTTCAATGTTGCCAAGTTGTTCAAAGTTTCCGAGAGTTTTGGATTTTAATTTTAAATATAAGTATGGATTTCAATGTTGTCAAGTTGTTTAAATGTTAAGAGATGCTTTATTTCGTACTCGATTGCGAGGTGGTATGAATTTGTCGATACTCTCGGACCATGTTTCGGACTAGTTTTGACTGTTGCCAAGTTGTTCAAAATTTCCGAAAATATCGGATTTGAAAAAAGGGAACCAAACAATATTTTATAAACGGTTATGTTGGTGTAGCAAAAAATTGGTTATTTTACGCAATTTCAAATGGTCGAAGATGGCTTCGATGTAAAAATAAATTGTCATACTTGCACATTTTACTTAAAAAATGAAATTTACTTGCAAGTGTGTACTTCTGTAGATTTCACGCACGTTCTACATTGCACTTTGCAGCACCACTCGAACTTACATTGACACCTTTCTTTGAGGACGCTTTTGATTGTATTATAACCACGTCCGCAGCACATCAAGTTACAACCTGTAAGAAAAATAAATGTTTAATACCACATGTTAGATAAATGTGACTGTATTACCGTCTATATCAGGCGATGTTCTGTTGCAGACTCGACCTTGAGTGCCTAAAGATCCGGTTATTTCATCTTTGATGCAATAATTAGGCGAATCTTCCAAATATACCAAATCATAGGAAGTTGGAATGGTAACTTGTGGATCGCGTAATTGGAGACGGCCTCTACGATTCACTCTTACCTCTGTGGCGCCGTCGTATTTGTCTCTTAAATAATCACCTAGAAAATAGAAAAGGAAAAAATTAGATGTATTTGAAAAATACAAGGAAGCTGAATGCCGAGACAAACTCAATGAACTAGGCGAGAACAATACAGTCACCTTACTATGGATTCCAGGACTAGAGGAAATGAAGTAGCAGATGAACCAGCAAAGAGAGGGACTGAAATACCTTTCTGGGGGCCTGAACCCTTTTACGGAATCAGCCCCAATGTAATATTGGAAGAAACGTAGTATGTTCAAAGATAGAAAAGTTGACATAACCCTAATATTCAAGTGAAATACAATATTTGAATTACAAAAGAGCGAATGCATTTCGAGTGGGAAGAAGTAAATCATACCTGAGTGCAAGGTGTTAACGTTTATAAGGTATACAATCAACTTCTTGAATGATGAGATTAAATTATGTGCAATCTCGAGATTTAATAGAGTTTATGACTTTCTAGGACTCAAATGGTTGTGTAGGTATGTGAGGAAATTTATAAAATAAGTTTATTAATTTTATTAGTTTCTCCAGCGACGGATTTAGCTTTTAGTTTTTTCATTTTAACGACAAGTTGTTTTCATTTGTATTTTCAATAATTTTAATAATTTTTCGGCCAAAAACTAATGATAATCTGCTAGCAATGGGGGCAGGTATAGTTTGGTAAGTTTATCTGTAGTATATCTATAATAAAAAGTCCCTTTTCTAACTATTATCACTACATACTTAGCACTTTAGCTTTTTCATAGTTAAACGTGGCAATATCGATTGTTTTGACTGCATTCATTTCACGGCTTCAGATAAACTTGCCAAAGTATAGTAGAGGTATGAATTGTCAAAAAGGGCGGCCGATTATTATCAACTCCTGAGTGATGAAAGTTCAGGTTCAAAATATTTATGTGCTAGGAAGAAATTTTTACGTAAAGGGCCACTTCCTATGATAAAAAAAAGCTTTCCATTAAGTGATTTCTAGTTGATAATAAAAATCCATCAAAATACCATTTAGATAGTACTTTTTTTATTATTATTGTCGTGGCAACCTTGGAAGTTCTTTTATAACATACCGAATCAGGAAATTTTGAGCGGTACATCTTGTTAAAAGATAAGAATAGTTTTTACGACTGGCAATGAGAACTTCGGTCATAAAACCTAAATTTTACGATTAAATTCGATTTCAGTCGAAACCCGTTTTGTCGATTCAGATTCCGTAAGTAAAATTGACACATTGCCCTAAGCTACATAGGCGTACCTACAGGGGGGGCATGGCCCACCCTAATCGGTCCACCCCAATTCCTCAAAATATCAATCTATTAAAAACATTTTATAATTTTTAAATTTTAACGTTTGTTCAATGGTACGAGGAAGCAGTTTCGGCGGGCACGGCTCTTTTTTCATCAAAAGATTCCGATTTGATATTTGGCCCCCCCTAAAAAAAAGGCTGCTCACGCCTATGCTAAGCCATTTTTCAAACTACACAAATTTCAGGCAATTTCAAGTTTAATTTTCAAATCTGGCAACGTTGGGTGGATTAGAAGCCATTCATAAAGTAATTTATTTTTGAAAAAACTCAAATTAAGACACGAAATTTTTTTATGTCAAAGAAAATATCGTCGTTACACACGTGTTATGAATATTATTTTAATTTAAAGACAATTGATTTTATAAAATGTAAATTTGTCTCACTCCCCTTAATTATCACTTCGTAAGAGTCTCTTTACCGTAAAAGTTTACGGCTATTCTATGCTAAGCAGTTTGACTCAGTCTTTAACAATTTCTCTCAACTCTTAAAGGCAGGGAATGGAAAATATATACGAGATGTTTCAGAAAATTAATTATGTTTTGACTGTCATAGAGGGCACTAGTTACACTCTTCGTACTAAGTAATTTTATTTGGAGGAGGAGGATTCTAAAAATGTGAAACTTGTGACAAGGACGGGGGGAGGGGTTAAAAAGTCCTAAAATTAGTGTGACGTAATTATGGATGCCTCCTTTACTAGGTTCTTCCCGATTTTTTAAATCTCCTGATTGATTTTTTTTCTTTAAATATTAAATTTGAAAATATAACTTTCATAAAATCAAATTTGGGTCTGTAAAATATTAGTTTTCACTAATTTTATGTAAAATAAAAAATCAGAAGTGGGATTTTTTTTCGGTGGAATAAAATGTGTATTTTTCGATTACCACGTCTGTAAATATCTTTGAAATTCATTAAATCAACAACTCACAACGGTGTCTTGTGAAGAAAATCAAGGTGTACATGCAAAATAAGAGGACTTCGTGTGAGGCCTAAACAAATTTTATTGTCACATACATTTTATCGAGTCAATCGCCCAAATGTTTAATGGGAATCATCGCATTGTTATGATGATTGTTAATTTGTTTGGTCGATAGTGACTTTTTATGTTTGATCATATTCGATTCACATCTACCCAGTATTTAAGAAAATAATTACGGCTTGTAGAGTTTGTCTGAAATTAATGGATGTCTTGTGCGGGATTTATTTACTTGTTAAGATGGAAGTGGTTATTATTTTTTTATGTAGGACAATCGTGAATGTCTGTCAAAAGTTGTTATGAAATTTTATTTTGTAAAAAAAGTATCAATTTGGGAATTTTTCCATACTCAAAATTTCCTTTGAAAAGCTCCTCCCATTTTTGTTCAAGCTCCAAACATTTGAATAAAATTTTTTCCTAATTTAGGAATTTCCCAAAAATTCACTCAACATTTTTTTTACAAAGTTTCTTTTTTCAGACATTCTAAAATTACCAAAAACAAGTTTTCCCCATTTTTTGGTAATTTCCGAACATTTGTATTAAATCTTTCCCTAATTTACAAAATAACACTTGAAACTTCCTTTGGAAAGGTCCTTCCATTTTTGTTCAAGCTACAAAAATCTGAATTAAATTTCTCTCCCAATTTAGGAATTTCCCAAAAATTTACTAAACTTTTTTTTACAAAGTTTCTCTTTTCAGACATTCTAAAATTTCCAAAAACGCGTTTTCCCCATTTTTTGGTAAACTCCGAACATTTGTATTAAATTTTCCCCTAATTTTCAAAATAACACTTAAAATTTCCTTTGGAAAGCTTCTTCCATTTTTGTTCAAGCTACAAACATTTGAATTAAATTTCTCTCCTAATTTAGGAATTTCCCAAAAATTCACTCAACATTTTTTTACGTTTTCACGTTTTCCCCAATTTTTGGTAAATTCTGAACATTTGTATTAAATTTTTCCCTAATTTTCAAAATAACGCTTAAAATTTCCTTTGAAATACTCCTCCCATTTTTGTTCAAGCTCCAAACATTTGAATAAAATGTTTCTCCTAATTTATGAATTTCTCAAAAATTCACTCAACATTTGTTTTACAATGTTTCCCATTTCAGACATTCTAAAATTTCCAAAAACCCCTTTTTCCCCATTTTTTTGTAAATTCCGAACATTTAAATTAAATTTCTCCCTAATTTTCAAAGTAACACTCAAAATTTCCTTTAAAATATTCCCCCAGCGTTTTTTTCAAATCCATTCAGAAATTATATAATTTTTTTCAAAAATATTTTACGCATTTTCCGTCAAATTACAAGCATTTCAACTTTTGTTGTTATTCTCAAATTTGCTACTCAAAATCAACTTCCAAAACAATTTTATTGCCGTATTTCTTCCTTTTTATAAAAACTTTTTTCAAAATTACAAGATCATAATGAAAAAAACCAACTAAATTAAGCCTAACGTACAAATTGGCTTAAAGCCGTCTCTGTTCAAAATTTTTTCCTTCTATAAGACTACAACTCATAAATTGTAGTCTATCTTTACGATGAAGATTATCTCGAAGCATATGCAGAAGTTAATTGAAAAAAAATATTATTATTTGCACTTACCAATTTCCCTGAAGGTCGCCAGCTGTTGCCAGCAAGTAATCAGCGAACAGGAGCCGGACACACCATGGCACTTGCAAGTTACCTTCGATTTTTTTATTACAGCCTAAAAATCAACAGAAAAATTAAAATAATTATTTTTTCTTTGGCTACAATTTTAAAAAAGTAGACTCACGATATAATAGTTGAGCCACTCTGTATAAATATTTGCAAATTCGTTTGAGAAGTAAATTATTGAGTAGATTATTTGTTTTGGACAAGCTGTGAACGAGCAAAAGTGATTGGAAAGGTAAAGCAGCTTTTTGGGGGAAAATTACACCCCCCCCGCTATTATCATTTTTAAGGAATCCCCACTAGCAATTTTAAATGAAAAAATTATTAACCAGTAGAGCACAACGAAAATATCTAGAAAAATAATTTTTTTCGGAAAAAATATGCCAAAAATTACTATTTATTGGAAAAATCCCCCATCCCCCCCCCCAAAAAAAATAACATTGCTAGGAGTAGCAAATCCCAAAAAAAAACTAGCAGTTTTCAGTGAAGAACCGCTGTTAACCAGTAGCGTACTGAAGAAAATTCTGTAAATACTTACTATTTTGAGAACACCCCCCCCAAAACATTTCAAAAAATGTATAAACATCATAATTAAAAAAAAACTCACCCTTCGTCCAGCTTCGTTATTGTGCAAATTCATAACCATCCGACCTTGCTCTCTGGTGCCCCTTTTAAATTTTCTTTCCTTCTCTCTAACGTCTACGAAATTTTGAGTAAATCTAAAAAAAAAAGAAAACTTATATACAACTCTGCTTCCAACAATTTATTCAGGCTTCCGAGAGTTAAGATTAGCGATTTGTCTCGGTAATAACATGACGTACAGTCTAGGGTGGACATGACATTTATTATAGGGGGCGCTTAACCGCATCAAATCGGAAATACTAAGAGATTTTAGAATTTAAGATGATTTATTAGTAAGGACCACACACAACAACAGCATGATTTAATGCGATAAAGAGACAACTGGAATCTGTTAAATCAAAAGATAAATACCGAACAGAAGTTGCTCTAAACTCGTCTCTGAAGGCGATAACTTGTAAACCGAAACGCGCGTCAGTAAGTGTCAGTGTTGGTCTAATAATAGTATCGACTTATTTTAAACTTTTTAAAATAAATACTCACTTGTAGCCGTATTCCAAATTATCCCCACAACCCCCCCACACCCAATCCTTTCTTAAATCCTTCGGCCGGTTCATCCTGGAACATCCACAAGATGACAGCTGTCCGTCTCGACACGCTCTGGATATTGCATGGACTACACCAGCTGATGCCAACGCATGCGC
>CAJUYI010006357.1:0-13891 GCA_910591695.1 Galerucella pusilla
TCGCAGTGGGATAGGACAAAGAGCCACTCCAATTCTAATCTAATCTAATCTAATCTAAGCTCATGAGGCTGAGGTGGTGCCGGCGAAGGGACGGCTTCTCAAAAAAAATATTTTTTCAAAGTATTGACTAGATAACAGAAAAAATTTCAAAAAGGATGTGAAAAAACAAATAAACCGCCATTGAAAAATTGAAATGAATCTTCACACAAAAAATGTGTACACATATAGGTTGCCCATGATATAGAAATCACAAACAATTTAACCACAAGATATATCTGTGGTTTGATCTATTCTTAACAAATGAGTAAACATAACAATGTTTAGATACTGTCAACACATAGTGAAGGTGTTGAATATGAAACTTTTATATTAGCAACAAAATGTCAAGTATAAAATTAATCACCAAAAAATTGGCAACAACTATATTTACTTTAAGAGTAAACTGCAGACGTATCTAATTTTCGGAATTTCAACTGGAACAGAAAATTCAAATCACTGTTTTTGTTTTTTCATTAACCTATTTCTCTTGCCAATCTCAAGTACTCAAGTATTACAATCGATTATGAAACTAACAAGATGTGGAAGTAAAAATAGACGTCGGTAATCAACCTTGTAACTTTTGTTTAGTCTTTCACTTAACAGTTTTCTTTTTCAGTTATATATATATATTCTAATTTTAATTGTTTTCTTTGAAAAAAAACTATCTAGTCTTGAATTTTTGATTAAACGGTAAACGTGTAAATAAAATAATATGCCAAGATATACAAACAGATAAAGGAAGTGTTAATTAATATACACAAAAATTATATACAAAAACAAACTGTGTCAGTTATCTCTTTCCAAAAAACCCCTTTAGACAAATTCTGAGCATTTTTTTTGTTGAAAACAATTTTTTTTGTCGAGAATTTTTAAGCAAGGGGTAGGTATTGAAATATTTAATTAATGTAAGCTGGTTTTCGCTAACTTCCTTATTGCTAGGAACTATCCACTAAGTATCCACAGAAGTATGTGAAATTTTCCGCTGAATCGATTGGTGAGTACAACGTTATATCTATTATATTAGTCGAGTTATGAGCATCTTTAGTTTTGAAAAGTGGGTTTTCGAAAATTTCACGACTCCAAATGGAGGAGAAAAAATTATTTTACACAAAAACAAACTGTGTCATTCGATTTCTCGTCCCAAAAAACCCCTCTAGAAAAATTTTGAGCATTTTTTATGCGAAAATCAATTTTTTTTGTTGAAAATTTGGTTTGAAAAAATGTTAATTTGTAACAAAATCTAGTTACCATAGGCTCACGATAAAATTTTGAAAAGGGTTTCACTCATTTGTATTTTCACTTCCGTCAACTGTCCCCACCTATGGTTTTAAATTAAACTAACTGTTTTTAAATGACTCCACAATATATTTGTAAAAATAGGTAAATTGCAAGTAAATTGACAATTGTGTATGCTCAAAATAACTAATGCATATATCATGCCGTTATCTTTAATTCAAATATAAAACTCTATACAATGAAAAACCAGCAAAAATGCGGGCGCCTGCTCGCTCTCCACAATGTTGTATTAATACTGTTAATTACTTCCAAACATCTCACTACGTATCATCGTCATCCTAGTCCATTGTTGAAAACAGATCCTCCCTTAGTGGTTTCCACTCTCTACTGCTCTGAGTGGTTTGAATCCAATTATGTAGTACCTTTTCAAATCATGTCATGTTACGTATACAATAATTGTAACTAATTCATTTACAAAAAGCCCTGAGAAAGCAATTAATTTTGTTAGATATTCTATTGATATTAATAATGACGCAGCATGCAAACACAACGTAGAGCACTTAAAATTGGAATCTTTTACGAGGATATTTATTTCAATTTTTCTCGCACCAAAAAATTGTGAACATAAATTTTTTTTCAAAAATAGTTAAACAATTTGAGATTTTATAAGCGACAAGTATAATGAAAATTTTTTAAAGCGGCAATTTTACTTTACGCTCGAAAAATAGACATAATTTTTCTAACCTCTATTTCTTCACATTTGTCGACTTTATTATTTCTGTTGAAACGCATTAAACTACAGTTTTAAACAATAATGATGATAATAAAAAAGTTCAGTTACTGATACAATTCGAGCACTCTTTTGGTAATAAATGCAACGTGGTTGCATCATTGATAAAGTTCCGAGGTGAAAAGCCGAAACATTAATCTTCGACTTCGGTTAATGTGGTCATGAACATCGTCAGGCATTACATGAATCGAATTTAATTCGAGGAATATCTTATGTTGCAAGAGACATTCAAATAAATGGTGTTTCTCATGCTCATCGTGTTCGAATGGTTTTCCAATTCTCGAATCTAAGAACTGTCTAATATATTTCGATTTTTACACACTGTGAAAAAAGATCTACAAATTACTGCTAACATAATTTGAGTTTTAATTATAATGGATTAAGTATCTGTTGAATTAGTTGCGTCCTATGGGAAAAAAATCTCAAAACATTTATTTTGTTCAACCGCAGTTGTCCCATAGTAATATGGAAGGTAAGTTTTGTACGAATGTCTGATCTAACATTTTTTTTATAATAAAGCTCTTTGCGCCCTCTATAAAAAAGTATATATTGAAAAAGGTTCTTTAATAACTGACTTATTCTATTTAACAACTAAGACCCTTTTAAATAATGGCTACCGCAAAAGTACTTCACGCACAAGTGTCATACAAAAGTTTATCTACGAGCACATGAAGAAAAAATAACTTTCCTTTAAAAAAAATCTACCGATAAAAAGGATTTTCGAGTCGCTGAACGTCACTCAAGCTAGTGCAAGGTACATGTCCATGTATCGTCGCGTCAGCGTAGCGTACGAGGGAAAAATACGACGGGAGTACGTTTGCTCACTGGGGGTCTATTCACTAACAGTGAGAGCTCCTACGAGAGTACATACTTGTAAAGTGCGCATGCGAGCTCTCTCGAAATTGCAAATTATGATATAACCCGCATGCGCACTTTAAAAGTGTGTACTCTCGTAGGAGCTCTCACTATTAGTGAATAGACCCCCTGCAGACAACGCTCAAGGTACGTTTTCCTCCACATTCGCAGGTCGCTAACGACTGCGACCAAAGTAGCAGCGATTATATTCGTCGACGAATTTTTCAAAGAGATGTTTTCCTCCGATCGGATCTTGTTGAATATTCGTCAACAAATTCCATTTTATAGCAGTCGCTTTTATATTTTTTTTATTCTTTTATATTAATAATGATTGTATTATTATATTTTTCTGCTACACCTATAATAATAAAATGAATATTTTGTAAACAAAGAATGATTTTAATGCTTTTATATTTATAGGCTCAAAATAAAAATTTGCTTCTTCAATTAGCACTAGAGTCTGAAAGAAGGCGGGAAAAGGTATTGCCAATGTTTAAAAATAGGCAGTATGAAATATTTCACTCTATTTTGATTAATGAACATTTGGTTGATAATGAATCAAAAATTGAAGAATTTTTACGAATTTATCCGAATAAGTCATTGTTACTTTTTCGCGGCTACTAGCGACTGGCGAATGTGGAGGAAAACGTACCTTAACATATTGGGACCTATCGACAAAGCGGAATCGGCAAGTATTCGTAGAGAAGCGGTATCGCCACGTATTCGTAGAGAAACGTTATCGCCACGTATTCGTAGAGAAGCGTTCTCGCCTCGTTTCCTCTCGTGCTGCCTAGTCCGTCGACAAGCGTATGCTGCATGGTGTACAATAAGTCTTTTAGTTGTACAAAGCAATCACGTCCTCTTGGTCGCTAGACATATTGTATACTAACCGTTTTCGTACGACACATGGACAGAGTAAGCGGATTATTGTCACTTCAAGAGCGCTTTCAGACGAGACGCTTTGTGGCCGGCTAGTAGTGTCTGAAAAGAATCGCGCGGCTAATAAATACATTAATATAAATAGGCCGGACACGTATTCCTTATCTGTGTCTTTTGTGAATGCGTGTTTTATATTAGAGCGCTTTCAGATGAGACACTTTGTGGCCGGCCACTGGAATCAAGATTCAAGACACAAAATGTGTCCCGTAATAAAGAATCTTTCAGACGAGACAATAGTCGTACACGCACACTAGTCGTACACGTGTATCTAATTCAATTCAACACAAATATTTTTTTAATATTCATTGGTCATTCGGAAACACTTGGAAACGCATGTCCCGTTTGAACGTACTAATTGAAGTTCATGTATTACGAGTGGCCCGTACACAGACACAGTGTCTGGACACTAAAGAGGGAGACACACTTCGATTCAGTGGCCGGACACGTATTCCTTATCTGTGTCTCGTGTGAATGCGTATATTTATATTAATGTATTTTATTAGCCGCGCGATTATTTTCAGACACTAGTAGCCGGAGCACAAGGTGTTTCGTCTGAAAGCGCTCTTAATGTATTTTATTAGCCGCGCGATTCTTTTCAGACACTAGTAGTCAGCCACAAAGTGTCTCGTTTGAAAGCGCTCTTAATATGAAACGCTGACGCACGATGCATGGACAGTGTGCCTAAATCTATCCCTCTTACAGATTCCAGCTTCCCTACATGTTATCTGTGAGTGAAAACGAATGATTGCACGAAGCACGGAGATATGGCAGTTATAGCTAATCAAGATTTTATTTTAATGCAAAGCTCAATTTTGTAGTTTTTTTGAAGACAAGTGAAAAATATTGTAATTTTTTCGTAAAATTCGAGGGAAAAAATAACCCTAAAGCGTTAAATATCGTTAAAATAAATAATATATCATTTATACTACTTGTAGACAAAATACTAACCTACCCAGTATACTAAGGGACAGAGGGAATCATTAAAAAAAACACCTCCTCACTTCTTAGAAATCAGAAAACCTGGGACATGCCACAACACGGTATGATGAAAAAGTATAACTTTTCAAAGAAATTCGTTACGGAATTAAGCAACAAGAAGGAATGGGATCCAAATACCATTACCAGACTTGGAAAGAATGCCATTCAATGGCACACAAACACCTCAAAAGCAATAGAAGGAGCTGTAATAGGAGTGTTCGAGCCAGGAACCAAACCAAACACTCTGAAAGTTTGGGAAAAACCACAAGTATCTTTCAGGTGGAAATCCACGTTTAAGAAAGTGCGCCCAGTTCAATATTGATAAAGGATACAGGAGACAAAGGATTACCATAATGTTGGATAGTCAAGCAGCCATTAAAGCACTGAGCTCTTGTGTAATCAGTTCCAACATGGTGTGGAAATGCCTAGACAAAATCAATGAACTAGGCGAGAACAATATAGTCCCCTTACTT
Source organism: Galerucella pusilla (assembly GCA_910591695.1). Taxonomy (NCBI): domain Eukaryota; kingdom Metazoa; phylum Arthropoda; class Insecta; order Coleoptera; family Chrysomelidae; genus Galerucella; species Galerucella pusilla. Next base: position 5,311 of record CAJUYI010006357.1, read on the forward strand.
TGGATTTCAGGACACACTGAATAGAAGGAAATGAAATAGCAGATGAACTAGCAAAGAGGGGGACTGAAATACCTTTCTGGGGGCCTGTGCCCTTTTGCGGAATCAGCCCCAATGTAATATTGGAAGAAATAGCTGAGAAAAAGAGGAGATCTAACCTTTGGAAAGATTTAGTAGGGCTTAAACAATCAAAGACTTTTCTGGGTGACTACAACCTGTTGAGATCAAATGAATGCATAAGTCAAAGTAAAACTGCGCTAAGAGTTTTTACAGGGATCCTAACGGGACATTGTCGCCTGAATGGGCACCTGAAAAAGCTCAAAATAGTGGAGAAAGAAGAATGTAGATTTTGTGGCATGGAAGAAGAAACATCCATCCACATACTTTCCAATTGCACAGCACTCCAGAATCCTCGAGCACAGCACTTGGGAGATTATTGGATAGAAGAGGAACATTTACCTAAGTTGAAGCCTGCAGATATCCTAAAATTCCTCCTGGAAATAGAACTAAAGGAGCTACTGGTTTCTGAGACTCTCCTCAGAAACTAAGTAGAAGTAAGGGGGCACAAAATACATACAGTACATACATACAACCAGTATACTAAATTAATAAATTTTAACTATTAAATATGTCTAAATAAAATGGTTAATTAATATTATGCGCATCGTATCTAAATTACTGTTTCCAGCTTTTATACACCCTTCGGGATATTTATTTAAATAGAAAATCTAACGGATTAAAGTAATAAACATCCTTAATACGAAACTTAAAGGATCGCTTTGTGCAATAGAATATTACAAGCACTTGTTAGACGATCAAAGCAATTTCAAAATTTAATATCCATCAACGTTGACGGTAAAAAACTTATTATAAATTTTTAATTAATAGACAATCTTCTTGCCACAACATTCCTTCTAGTCGAGCGTAAGATATGTTTGAATAGATTAAATCTTGGTAAATAAATAGTGAGACAATAACACATATTATTAGTTGAATGTATCGAATTACACATTAACTTAACGTAGTTGCGTTAAAAGAATCAGAAATTTAATATTTTTCGTTTTAACTGTAATTGGTATGCAGTAGGAAATGTAGGACCGGTTATAAAGGCTTCCGGGCTATTCTATTTTTGTTGTTTTATACACATTTTTTATACAAAAAGTCCTATTAGCCCAGTCATTTTAGTCAGTTCACCTCGGAATAAAAGATCACAAGCTGTAAAATTGTATTAATCTTTTGTTTCCATTTTAAAGGTTGTACTTATCAAAAGTCGCATGAAATCTAGTGTCCCCGTCATAAGATAGTAAAGGTCAAAAACACCATCTGCAAATAACTGAAACATTTTTACTTGTAGTTTCAGTGGAAAATGTTTTGCTTGGTCCACTAGTCGCGCACTACGATGACGCCTAAGAAGTTTTGGATTTGTGGCAAGTCTGCGTCTGGTAAAATTGCATTCTTCGAGCCTTCGCCTACCTGTCTGGCCATACTAAAGTCGATTTATGATGTCAACAAGGTGGAGGAACACGATTTTGCAAACTATACAGTGCTATTCCCCCTCGTATCTTTTGAACGGCTACACTTACATTCATAAAATTTTGAGGGTGGAAATAAAGTGTTGTAAACTTCTCTACGAAGGGTAAACTAATTTTGACGGATACATTAAATAAATACCAAAATTATTGAAATTATTTTTTTAAATTTAATTAATCAAATATTACCAATGGATTCTTATAGCCAGTATTCGAAATGTGCTCCGTCTACTTCCTGACAGTAATACACCCTATTAGTAAACTCTTGTCGTACTCGTTCGAATGTGTAAGCTGAAATTGCATTGCATTCTTCAATAATTCTTTCTATCAAAACGCCAATGCTATCTGGTGCCGTAGTATAAACCTTGGATTTCAAGTAAATCCATAGAAAAAAATCTAATGGTGTCAGATCTGGTAACCAAGGTCGCCATTCTATAGGACCTCGCTGGCCGATCAATCTACCTCGATATTCTTCATCCAGGTAAAGTCTTACTGCTCCATAATAATGTACAGGAGCACCATCTTGTTGAAATGTTATTTCCAGATGGCCGAGTTTATCTGGATTATCTTCCAGAATATCAAGAATTAACGGCTCAATTTCATTTTGTAACATCTCCAGATACACTTCACCGCTTAAATTTGAATTTAGGAAAACAGGACCAACTATGTGGTTTTCCAAAATACCTGCCCAAACATTGACTTTTTCTGGAAATTGGGTATGTTGTTCACGAAAGGTGTGAGGATTTGTGTCACTCCAATACCTTACATTTTGCGTATTCACATTTCCATTGAGCAAAAAGTACTTCCGTCACTAAAACAAATTGTTTTTGTGTAATGTGGGTTTTGACTAATTTTATTTGTCATACATTCACAGAATTCGAGTCTTCTGTCGGGGTCGTCATCCGAAAGGTGGTGGCACCATTTTTAACTTGTATGGATGAAATTTATTTTTAGCCAACACTCTCTGTACTGTACTTTTACTTACTTCACAGATAGACGCAACTTTAGTTGAAGAGGAAGTAGGGTTTACTACCATTTCAGCAACTATATCAACTTTTTTATCATCACTAAATGTTGGTCGACCAGATCGTTTGGCGTCTTGAACACTACCTGTTGCTTCAAACTTGTGAAGAAGCTCCCTCAAATAAGTTCTCGTGATAGGGCGATCTGGGTATCTATCATTAAATAAACGTTCCGCTTCATGGAGATTCTTTCTAGATTCACCAATTATTAAGATAGCTGCTACTTTGTCGGTTTGAGTACGTACCATTTTACCTATGTAAATTCTTAAACGTTAAACAATAATAAAATTAATTATTCAAACTATTAAGAAAAACTTTGCAAAGCAACAAATACTATTAAATTAAAAACGTCAATTTTTTCGACAACTAACCAGAGGCGGACTGAAAAATCTTCAATATTTAAATGTTAAATAATAGTTTTGGTATTTATTTAATTTATCCGTCAAAATTAGTTTAAGCCCAAACAAAATTAATATGGCTATGAAGCCAATGTCAATGCCTTTCAAACGAGATATCACTTGCCATATGGTCCTATTTAAAATTATTGGCCAGAGTGGCACTGTGACGTCATCTATTACTATCACGTCACCTGTTACCATTCGTAGAGAAGTTTACAACACTTTATTTTCACCCTCCAAATTTTGTGTAGCAATCAAAAGATACGAGGGGGGGAGGAGACTTTTGATTAGCACTGTATAAGATGACTAGCTTTTGCCAGCGACTTAGTCAGCGTAGTTGAAAATGGATCTAATATTCTATTATGAATATCAGCAATAAGGAGTATCAAACCAAGGAATCACGTTGTCCAATGAAAACTTTGCGCCCGTTTTTCGCCCCTTAGGGATATTATTACGAGCGTAGTTTTACGTTGGAGACCAGTTCAACGGTCTAGTGTAGTATCCAGTTTCCAAAAAGCATTTGAAAATACAGTTTCACATAAGAAGAAGCCAAGTTTTCCAACTGTCTTGCGCAGAAACCAAAATTGGTATCTACTGCCATTTCATTATTGACATTTGAGGTTGTCAAGTATTTTTTATTTTTGAATATTTCAAGACCCCTGGTTGTTTTTTGCCTTTTTTTAATAATATAAGAACGTAATTGAGTCTTAATTTTTTGCCGAATTCGTCGAACATCGCCAATCGTTAAACGAAAGTAGATATACAACATATTTCAACAATACCAAGTATTTTCATATACCAGTGTCTATTGTATCTCAAAAAGCTTCAAAGAATCTAATTTTGTGTTAACCTATAAAATTTGAAAACATTACTGATTTGAAGTCAAATATCAATTTTACAAGATTGGGCTGGTTTTGACAACAATTTTCGCGCATACGACTGCAACTTCATGTGGCTTCTTCTTACATGAAACGGAGTCTACATATTGGATACATGAAACTGTTGGACAACAAATCGCTCACTCCATCCATTTTGAATAGCAGTCGTTTTTTGATAGCGAAAAAATAAGTTTTTAACCGAGCCCAAGAAAAATCTCATCATACTTTTGCTATTTTCAGCGTTGAGCTCAGAAATTAAAAAAAAGTTAATGAAGTTCTTAATCTTCTATAACCAATATAACATTCTCACTCTTATCTTGTAACTGACATTTAAATCGAAAGAATCTTTCATTCAAGTCTCGCAGGAATCGTTATCCAATCCTTAAATCTTGCAATTGCAATTCTCATACATTTCCTTTAGATTTTCTTTTAATGGTTTTACATTACTTTAGGTATGCTTGTCTATGCATCTTCCAATGCTCGACGGGCTGGTTCTAAAATTACATGACAGCCAAACGATTTAAAACATTTTGCATTAAAATTATTATTACAACCTTTACGGTGGGAAGGGTACAATTATTTATCGGTTTACATTTTAAACGATCTTTAAAATCTTTAGCTAAGCTTTATACCGGGTGTTTGATTAAGAGAGGCAAACCGCTGTATCTCAGAAACTATTTATCGTACAGCTTATAAAAAAGAATCTGTATAACAAATTCACAAACGAGAAATTGCTGGAAATGATTTCAAGTTTCCCACTCCACTTCTAGAGGGCGTAGTTCACAATAATATCACAAAATAGTATATTAACTACCAAGTGTAAAAAACCTTGCTTTTGTCACAAGTTCTCTAAAAGGTACGAGTGTAGCGAAGCAGAACGAGTGCCTTATGAAACGAGTGACCAAAGATGCTTTTGACACTAGGTGCTTACCATACTTTTTCTACGACCTCAGGGAAAAAACATAGTTATATTTTTTTAATTATATTCACAATATGACAGACAATGACTAACGTGTCACAGAACTACAAAATGATCACGAAATATTGAATATTTGAATTTTGAATCAAATCATGCTATAAGCGTTAAAAAAGGGGTAGTAAAATCTTTATACGATAGGGCCAGAATCATTTGTTCTAATGATAATCATTTCACAAAGGAGAAAACTCTACTAAAAAATGTTTTAAATGCCAATAATTACCCGGCAGAATTTGTAAATAAAGAAATTAAGAATAATAACAATAATATTAATAATTCAGCTAACATAATTTTTAAAAACTTGACAATACCGTATGTTAAGGGTTTATCAAAAAGAATTAAGAAAATTGGTAATCAATTCAATATTCGAACTAGCTTCAAATCTAACAATACGTTGAGACCTATACTAACAAAAACAAAACCAAAAAATGAAGAACAATCTTCAAAAAATTGCATATATCAGATATCTTGTGAATGCGACAAATTCTATTTAGGTGAAACATCTAGACCATTGAAAGTCCGAATAAGTGAACATAAAAAATATATCAAAGATAGGGAGTTCTTTAAGTCAGGTATTTGTAAACATGCTTGGGAAAAGGGGCATAAAATTCAATGGGATTCGACAAAAATAATATTGAAAGAGCCCAATAATAAAAGACGAAAAATCAAAGAAAGTGCTTCAATACAACTAAATGCAGATTAATGTGTAGCTAGTATTTCAGCCGAATGTAGTCAAATTTGGTTACCAATGTTAGAAAGAGAAATTTCCAATATTCAATTACCTGCGTTATCGTATCGCATCATAAGTTTTTATCCAGGTTTTCTTATGATTTATTATTGGAATAATTGTTAATCGATACACACTTCAATACACAAAATCACCAAACTGAGTCATATATATTTTGAAAACAACAATAATCATACACAGAAAAGTAACAACAAACGCGTTTTATTAACAACATTTCCAAAATAAGCGAAAAAAAGCGCTATCCCAATAAAAACCGTTCCTGGAACGTGCACTTCACTGGATTCCATTTCTAGTAGACTATCATATCTTTGGAATGTCATAAAATACAATATTTATTCCACATTTTACCAGAGATGTGATCTACTATGAATGGACCTTAATAAAATTTGACAACAAAGTTTTGTAGTCTTAAACTTCAAAATATTATTGATTGTCTAGTTGTCATATTTTTTTCGTTGTGTCAGATAGGGACCAAAAATTATTTTATCATTATTTAATATTGACAAAGGTAGCTGGAACGCTACCGAAACGTCGAAATAAAAAAAATAAATAAATAAAAAACATTATTGTGGTTTCATTCCCAAAAAATAAGAGAAAAAATAATAAATAATGCCACAAGGAACTTACAGAAGATACACTTGATGTGACGTTTTAGAAACAAAAGATAAACGAGATGTGACTTTTCGCAGTTTCAACACTAGTGTTAAAAGTGACGTTTTGCGAATGTCAAATCCGTGTTTTAGATGCGGTCTTAGTGACCGAAGTAGAACGAATGTTTTCAAATCATCTGAGACAGCTACAAATATAATGAAATTACTAACTAATCAAATTTTATTAATGTTAAGTTAAGTTAAGTTAAATTAAATATTACCTCCTAGGTACATGGTTATAGAATCATTTTCTCATTCGTGTTGTTAATAGATACTTAAATTGCATGATTATTTTCAGATGTCGATTGTAATGAAAATTTAATGTACCTAATATTGTTACGAGTTAATTTAACGGGCTTGAAATGGCCGAGTAGAATTATCTATTTAAATAATGATAAATTTTATAATATTTGTAGTTGTTCTATGTCATACGACAGCATACCAATAACCGGATAGTTTAAGATGCCAAATATAAACTTAGGAAGTTATGATAAAATCCAATTTTTTTCTTTTTTAAAAATTCTCTGAATCTGAACTTCACAGCACTTATACCTCAATAGGTTCTTTGTGCATCCTACTGTAAAGTCACTCTCAGTACTTCAACCTGCTTATGGTTTCAACATATTTGATAAGGTCCCTAGAGACAGGTGTTGACCTTCTGCATACTCTCCAGATATTTTTCAACACACTTACCTTTCATAACTTATCAACACTTAAATCAAATAGAAGAGAGAATGTGTGCGAGGAAGAGGCTCTTGGCGCTGTGATTCCGAGGGGAGGGCATGGCTGAGTATAGCGGCAAGTGCTTAGATTATAATATGTGGCGAGAGGTTGAATCGGACCTGCATGTCAGTATTTTCTTTTTCGTTAGCCTGTTGATCGTTTGCCGAGAATCGTTGATCAAGTTTGGGACTCAATAACTCGGGATTGAATGGTTCGAATTGAACGTTCAAAACGCCAAAAGTTTTGTTTTTCCAATTCCTTCAAGTGGGTACTTTCAGATTTTAATTAAAATGAAAAAACCGCACATATGTCTTAGTTGTTACTAAGGTAAAGTTTCAACCAACGTCTGAGTCAGTTAAACCGAAAAAATTGTGATTAAATCATTCCATATGGAATCTGTAACCTTCTAGTATGTGTAAAAACATTATTGTGAGATTGAACAATTTTTTGTGGCACATGTCTTTATTCTAACGATAACTATCTCTTCTACCTAATAGTTATCAACAATTAGATAACTCAGCAACTAAATAAGATATCGAAACCGCGTTTGTTGCATTCAGTTCGTGAATAAATGAAGTTTGATGAGTAAAAATGATGATTCAGATTGCTTTATAAATTGCATTAGTATTTTGCGTCCAAAAACAGCTGTTTTTTCAATTTTTTTTTAATTATTTAACCGCTGTGGCTGCAGGGAATGGAATTTTCACATTTTGAACCACGGAATTTTATAGCAAATTTTACGCTCTATAACTTTGTTTTGAGGCATTAACACGATAAACTTAATACATTTCGAGTAAAATTCGAAAACATGTCGAAAAATAGGCCCATGTTTGGTTGTTTTGGCTGTAAACTGTTATTGTGCAATTAACACAGTATAAAAACCGTTGGAGGCAACGGATTATCATCAACCATGATATTTTTGGAGGATTCCATCAAAAATCTCACCCACTGTTTTCACATCAATGTTTTGACATTTTTTAGGCTAACCCAACTGGACTATCATGCCTACTCCAACAACTGTACACTTCTTTGTTTTGAATAAAATGTAAGTTTTGGAGTGAAATGAATTATTTTTTTTTATTCCTACAAATTTTTTCCTCTTGAAAATGATAGGTTATAAAATGGACGACTCAGTTGATTAATTTTTATTTGTGAGGTATTGGGGTATACGGTATATATAATTAATTTCACGCACCTACAACATTCCTTACAAACGAATAAATCATCAATATACATCGTCAGCAACAATATTTTTTTGAAAATGTTTTATTTGTTGGGTTTAATGAATTATTCCACATTGTATAATTAATGGAAAAGTGCATTTAAACGGTAGGTGGTTAATTGAAACTTCTTTCCCATTAGATCGTAAATTAATTATTTGATAGTCCCGTACAATGATGTTTACTAACAAATTACAGTCTTTCTTAGAGATATTAATGGATATTGCTTTGAGTAATAATTCTTAATCGACACAAAAATCTTCTTCAGTTCTATTATATAATTAAACCTGATTGAAGATTCTACTAATTATACTTTTTTAACTAAGTAAAGACTGGGTTATTACAGGTTATTTAACGGGTCATACCCCGGTAAGAGATCACCTGCATAAAATAGGGTTATATAACAGGGACCTCAGCTGCAGACTTTGTGGCATGGAGAC
>CAJUYI010006357.1:13991-26585 GCA_910591695.1 Galerucella pusilla
TCAATGTACCATTCACTTGACCGAAGTTTGAAAACTTTTGGAATTATTGTTAAATTTTCGATTTCGAATGTCAATAATGACTGGAGTGATGGACGTATATCGTCTACTCGAAGGTACGGGAACAACTGTACAATAACTGTACAATGAGCCAACAGGCTGCAGTGCTCCCGGCATCAGAACGGCTCCAAAAAAAAGTAAAGACTGCACCTACCGCAAATATAGTGACTTCAATAAGAAAATCTAATCAATATAATGTTATAAATTCATAACTTTTGAATATGTTGGTATTCCCAACACATAAATTGTACTATACTGGAGGTAAACATACAAAAAATTTTATTACACTCTACGCTTGGAGCTTTAAAAATCTAATCTCAGAGTAATCAGCTGGACACTGAAGGCTCAGCTAGGCAAAGTGGACAGTGGAATGAATATTAATAAAATTTTAACGTTCAAGTAAAGTTGTTGGCTTTTTCATCTGACTAGACATATGCCGGCATGTAGAGAAATGAAAAATGGAACAAATTTGAGAAACAAAGTATCAGGTCCACATGGCATAAAAGAGATTTAATGCCTTTGTTAATTTTGTAGCCTCTACGGGATTTATAGTGTCGAGGCATTAAATCTTGTACTGATTATTCTTTTTGTTAATTTTTTGGAAAATCAATTTTTTTTTAAATTCTTGAGTTTCTGAGGCGTTCAAGCTACCGTTATTAAGAATAATTAACTTTTTTTTTCAATTCTGGTCCCCATCTGACACGAAGACTATGACTATGAAGAATTTGTTGTTATTTTTTTCTATTACTATTGCGTCTTCTAACCAACTGATAAGTTGAATTTCTCTATTAGTGGTTAAAATTTCGTTCTATTGTTAACCCTGGGGTGACATTCCGTTCATAAAAACTAGCGATCGCTTTTAAGCGACGTCACCTGGATTTTACACTTTACATTGATATTTTCACAAGGAAATATAGAAAATACGTAGGTGACACCTTATGGGTATCAGAAATTAGAACTATTTGTCGCTCCAAAACAACCAAACTTGGTGAACGGAATGTGAATATCGACAAGATCGACTCAAGACTACTCGCTAGGTGAACAAAATGCCACCCCAGGACCATATTGTACAAATTCAAAGGTTTTAAGAACCCAGGGATAGTAGTTAAACAAAAACTTGTGCAACATAATTTTGTATACCCAGGAGATTGCCTTTAACATATTTACTGCTTGTAATCAGCTAACAAGATGAAACTATTTGAATAAAAATGTCATTAGTTTAAAATTCGCGCTTTTGGCTGCTAGTAGCAGCTCGTGATGACTGAATTCCGTTCGTTTATCACCGGGCGTGACGCCTAGTCTTACCTTCTCCTTGCCCCTCAAGCACATACCGAAAAGTATGAGCTTCAAGCCACGGACATTAAATATTTGACGTTTGTCCGGTTTGACGTTTATTTAAAGGTTAAGATTGTGCCGATTACGATTTAATACGATTTAAACCTTACTAAAAATATCTAAATATGCAAAATTTTATTATCAAAAACATTATAATTGAAAACTGTTATTCTGACAACCCAGGAAATTCATTGGCATTGGCACATGTCAGGTGGTTTTGAGGATCCTAAGAATCGTGTTCGTTTTGCTTAAAAGTCGTGACGACTGAGGCGTCACGCACAAGTGCTTGAAGCCCAAATAAACGAAAGCAACATATAATATATCGAAAACTGACAGTGTACTTGTCAGTCAGACGACGGGGTAAGCGCTTCTCGTGGTGCGTTTGTGAATTATTTTTAATTTTTCCCTTGAATTTGGCTAGTAATGGAAAAAAATATACAGAGTATGGCAAAAGTCCGGGACCGGACAAATATCGAAAAAAATATGAATTTTTTGGAGAATTTATCCATACCACAAATTCTACTCCAACTAAAACTATAATTTGAAATATAGAGGGTGTTCCAATAAAGTGGCGTATCAAAGTTATATTTTTTCTTATGGAACACCCTATTATTCATTGCATTTTCTGATTGCCTATAAAAAATATAATACTCCTTTATAATGGTTCCCTATACCTAAATACGGAGGGTTCCGAGTTATGCTGACTTTTAAAAAAATGTAAACATTTCGAGAAAACAATTAATAACTCATTGATATAACAAATTCTAGCAAATTTTCTCTTGCATCTAAGTAGTTGGACATTCGTTGAATGTATTCCACGATTGAGTACTGAATATCTCTTTACAGGGTGCTCAGAAATTTCAGTTTTCTTATTAGATCATTAAATGTGCAGTATAAGGCTTATTTTAAAAGGAACACCCTGTATTTTAATAATTCATCACACCCAAAAAATGTCGTCTTTCGAATGGTATGAGAGTGTCCTATACCTAGGTATTATACTTTTCGTGCAACTCACAAATTTTCTTGAATTTTATTCTGAATCGATTCTCTTTAAATTTCAAACGAAATAATTTTGGTGCCCCATCAATAATAATAGTCTTCACCACCTTGGTGTATAATATACAATTTTTAGGTATCCCAATAAAACGGTTTTTGAACTGTATCCCATTTCTAATTGTTAGAATGTCATACAATAAAATATTTTCTTCCAAATTTCAAAAAGAATATAATCTATAGTGAATGGACCTAAAAGAATTTTTGGCCAAATTGCCAAATTTTTGGCAATGCTACCGAAACGTTGAATAATTGAGAGTGTAAAAAAGATTGCCCAAAAAATTGACAAAAATAAATATCTTCCATTTTTAATTTATTCAATATTAAAATGACGAACATTATTTGTAACTCTATTCCCTAATGTGTATGAAACCCATAGATTAAATCTCTACCAGCCAGCATATTAAAATCGAACTCAAAACGGCACTTGATTGACCCAGCTATATGAACATGTATGTACCCGCGGCTGTTTACCAACAAGAATGAAAAATATATTTCAGAGAGAGCTTATGCCTCTGTAATGGTTAATGATAAACCAGTTTATTATAACGATAAAACCGATAAGAGATATAAATGGAGAATAATATACCAGCAGGCTCTTTTTGTTTCAAGAAAAAAAATTATGTAGGTACCCAATCGAGAATAAATTTGTATGAAAAATGTTCATATTTGTCTTCAATTCGGTTGATTTACAATCTTGCACCGCTAACCAAAAGCCTTCTCAATTTCTTCAAAGCAGATAATAAATATTTATCTACAGTGTTAAATGCAATAAATGTCTTTGGAACACACAAAACTTCCATATTTTCACCAATAAAGTATTCTTTTTATAATCGCCTCTGAGAGTTTACCTGTTGATTTGGAAATTGAACCCTTTGTTCTTGTCTAAGCACGTCCGGCCGTACTGTTTTACGAGTTTAGAAGAAATAAACTTCACTTATACTTTAATGGGAAAGTAATAGGTTTTTGCGCGATAAATAATGTTGTTAAACAACTGGTTATTCTTCATTGTTTATGCAAACGGCCCGGCACCTTGCGTCTGCGAAATTATGAAAGCTGTTAGTCATAGTTGTCTATAACAATAAACTGTTAATAAAAGTTAAAGTAAAATTGTGGAAAAAATCAAGTTTATAGCCGGATATAGTATAGTACTTATTTAAAATTACAGGGTTTTCTGTTGAATACTGTGCTTGGTAGTAGCGTAGAGGGTGGTTATAAAAAAATATATACAGCGTATCCACAGATGTGGTGCCAAGAGAGAATGTGTATGTGTAAGTGTGTGTATACCGAGGTACATACTGAAAGCTAAAATAATTATTGTGCCCCCTTACTTCTATTTAGTGAAAAATATCAAAAACTAGTAGCTCCTTTGTCCTGAAGGAGTTTTAGAATATCTGCAGGCGTTAACTACTTAGGTAAATATCTCTCTTCTATCCAGTAATCTCTTAGGCATTGTGCCCTAGGATTCTTCTTCCATGCCACAGAGTCTACAATCATCTACCTTCAGTATTTTGGGATTTTCCATGCCCTGATTCAGGCGACAATGTCCCGTTAGCATCCCTGTTGAAACTCTTAGTACAGTTTTACTTTAACTTTTGCATTCATTTGATCTAAACGGGTTGTCACCAGCAAAAGCTTTGATCGTCAAAGCCCTACTAGATCTTTTCAATGGTCAGATTTTCTCTTTTTTTCGACCTTGTCTATATCTTCAGATATTACATTGTAAAGGTGCAGGCGAGCATTGTCCTGGACAACTCAAGCCAAGGTTCCTGCACTGTGGTCACTGGCGGGCCCATTGTACCTTTCCTGCTAACTAGACATCCATGAAGCCGAGCCCTTCAATAAAGGCCACAACCTTTTTCAATGGATGTCTGCTTGTGTCTCCAGGGGCCATAACAGGGACTTTCAGTTGACTTGCCACACCTAAAAGCATGTTGGTTGTTGTGCAAAGGATACCTAAGCCCAACCTTTTCCTTTATGTACCGATCAACCACCCTCTCCTGTGTTTTCAGCACAAAGGATGTTAGGCTAATGGGTCTGAAGGATTTAGCCACCGTATATGTGGTACGACCCGGCTTGGGTATGAAGACGACTCTCACCTGCCTCCACTGTTCAGGGACATACCTGCGTGCCAAACAGGCCCGAGAGATATGCACCAGAATTGTGCCAACGGCCTCCCAGCCTTGTTGAAGCAAATCCGGGAAGATTTGGTCTTTCCCCGGAGACTTGTATGGTCTGAATGACCGTATCGCCCAAGTACTCCGCTCGTATGTGACTATTTCTTTTGCTAGAAGATAGTCCTCTTTACATGGTCGCTGTATACTCACATATCCCATGTCAGGACACTCCCGCTCGATTCCCTCACAACCGGGGAAGTGTGTCTCTAGTAGATGCTGCAAGGTATCCACCGGGGTTTCGGTGAAAACACCCGGTGCGACTTCCATGCAGCCTAGAGCGCTGTCCGGTGATTTCGTTAAGATCCGGCGCAGCCTTGACATTTGAGGTACCGAGACGATATCCTCACAGAAGGCCCGCCAGGCCTCTCTCCGAGCCAACCTGACCGCACTCTTGTACTCATTTCGTTTCTGGCGGTATTGCTCCCAATCCAGATCCGACTTTGTCTTCCGATTCCTACTAAATAGGCGCCGGGTATGTTCCACCATTTGTGGCCCTTACCCTCCTTCCTTGTTTTTTCGGCGCAGTTTTCTTCATAAGACTAGACAATAATCGAGCCCAGCTCCGCTATGGCCCAATCGATCTCATCATTATTGCTGTCAATGTCCCGTTAGCATCGCTGTTGAAACTCTTAGTACACTTTTACTTTAACTTTTGCATTCATTTGATCTAAAAGGGTTGTCACTAGCAAAAGCTTTGATCGTCTAAGCCCTACTAGATCTTTTCAATGGTCAGATATTCTCTTTTTTTCGACCTTGTCTATTTCTTCAGATATTACATTGTAAATGATACAGCAAAAGAGTTCCTGCCTCCAAAAGGGTGTCTCAGTATCTGTAGACAACAGCAAGTGGTATTCGTGGACTGTATATTGATATATAGTTAAACACTTATTACCTGTTGAACTATATTTTATTGAAACATATTTTATTGTTGCATTATTGTCTTACTTAGGTATTGTATTGTATTACATTTATTGACTGTTATTGACTGTATATTGCGTTTGTATTGATTGGGCGCGAATGCTTCTTGTTCTCGTGTCTCAGTTCATATATTACCCCAGCTCTTCTTCACAAACAATAAAACGAACGGTGTTTCGCGCAAGCGCATTTAACTTACAAATACATTATTACAGGGGGTATTCATAAATTAGGCGATGCAATAAATAATATTGAACAGTATCTCTATTTGCTAGTTCATGTGCTATTTCATTCCCAGATTCCTGCTCACCATTATAGCTATTTTTGCTTTGTATATAATCTCTTTTTCGTGATTGTTTCAGAAACGTTTACTGTCTAGAGTCAAACCTAGATTCTTGTTCAACCTCGCTCTCATCAAGTTAAATGGTTTTGAGGTGGAGTAGAGTTGAGCTTTTGCTGTGGCTTTTGTTTCCATAAACAGGTTTCGGTAACTAGAAACAAAATGTTTCTCTATGTTTCTTTTGTGTGGACATGTCTTTATCCTAGCAATATATTGATACGAATTTTGTGTTTTGTGTGTGTTGTGTGATATTATTGTTATTGAATTTTTATTTTGTTTGTATTGATGTATTTATTTGTTGGGCGCCAATGATTTCAAGAAATTTATTTCATGGCTATTGGTATCATACATTTCGTTCATTAATTTAAATATGCAAAGACAATTTTTTTTAAATTCTTACCTAAATTGTCTTTCACTCCTGAACATTCATACTAATGAAAATTAACATCTAGTTCTTACACAAGTTAAGCAACTCCTTTTGCACACAATATGTAAAAGGGATAGTATACAAATTACTCTTATGCTACTGGTTGAAAACATCTGTTTTCATCAAAATGGACGATTCTACGACCTCAATGATGGGAGATAAATATCAAATTTTGACTATCACCACACACATGTAAGTTGATGATTCAAATTATAGTTTATCAAATACCTTTTTTCTTCTACGTTTTGAAATTCTAATAATTACTTCCTTTTATGTTTCAGATCGCTCTGGGCCTGTCAGTCCTTGATTTGGATTGCTTCGCTCAGATTCCGTCGTCAGCTTGGAGAATTTTCAGTATAAATGGCCTCTTAGAGTTTTCATTTATGGTTTATTTGAAGGTTTCATTTATTTAAGTGGATATTTACCACAGAATTTTAACAGGAACTTGTTGTAAAAGGTTAGTAACACTTTTTCACTATATATTTTCACTTTTTACTTTGTTGTGACTTGAATTTTAATTATTTTAACAACAAAAAGAAATTTTCTTTTCAAATCTGTATCTTCTTTTGCTGAGGGATGCTTTCTTTTTCGTTTCTAATCAATAACAACGTAATTCTCCTTTTTTTAATCAACAACAATCAATGTGTCTCTTAGTTTTAAGTTTTTTTTTTATATCAACTGACCAATCAAATTCATTTAATAATTTTTAATTTTTATTACTTGACTTGAATGTTTAATTTTATGTTTTTAATATAAAAGTTTATTATTAACATCTTTAAATACTTCATTGTTTTGTTTATCGTTTAATTCCCAAATTTTAAAAAAATATTTGACATTTGTTTTTTATTTCTGTTACTAAGGTCCTTTCTTCTTTCTTTTTAAATAATTTTTATGTTCAAAATTGTATACTGAAATAACCCTTGTTTGGTGTATGTGGTGTATGATATTATTTTCCATATCAATATAGATAGATTTTTAAATATTTTTTTCTTTCATTTGTTCTTTCCCGGTAATATTGTGAAGACTTGCCCTTTTGGAATCACTTATCTTATTTTTTTGTATGTATTGTTATCGCTGTAATTCTGCTACAATCTTTGTGAAGATTTAACAGTTTGTTTGTTTTTTTCATTATAAATTACGGTTATTATTAATCGATTAATCGAGTTTCACAAGTCAAACTGTCAATTCAATATCTTTTTAAACTGCCCCGTTGGTAAAATTATTCAGTTACGCTTCTCAATCAAAAACTGCAACAAAAAAATCAAATCCTCGCGGATTTACACTGAATTTTACTAGGCGGTGGGTACATGACATTAAAGTTTTATGAATCGGCTGAAAATTGCAGACCGCAGTGAAATTAATTTTAGATAAAGGTAACGGTTGTTCTTTTAACATCACACGTAAACATTCAACCAAGGAATAATTGATGAATAAAAGATGTACGAACAATCTGAATTGAATGTATTGAAAGACAGTGGACGTACCAAGTGGGCGGGTTCGCACTTTATTTCCATGACCACAAATTTCACCTTAAATGCAATGCATGACCGGATCAAGCTTTTATGGGGGCTATTAACGTTTTAAAATAAATGTGAAAAAATGTACAAAAAACTACCACCTATACTCTCTATACGAACTTACAGAGAGTCCCAGAACTTCGCACAAAAAATTTGGAAATGATAGAGTGAATAAAAATAATTAGAGTACCTACTTCACATACAGAGGGCTGGGAAAAAGTATGAAACCAAGTAAATATCAAAAATTGTCAGACAATGATTTTGACCGACAGCTGGAATTTTGCGCACAACTAATGGACATTTGTAATGTCGACGAAAATTTTGCTTCCTACATAGTTTTTTCCGATGAGACAACTTTTTGTTTAAATGGAACAGTTAATCGCCATAACTCAAGGTATTGGTCAAATGAGAATCATCATTGGATTCATGAAGCATCCATCCACAGAAGTTAAATGTTTGGATGGGAATTGTCGAAAATAGGCTTATAAACTCATTTTTTATCGACGGAAACTTGAATGGTGACAAGTATCTGGGTCTACTAAATACCGAAATTATTCCTGCACTTCAACAGAATGGGCAATTACCACAAAATGTTTGGTTTCAACAGCATGGAACACCTCCCCACTATGATAGACGGGCTAGGGATTTTCTGGATGCGAATTTTCCAAATCAATGGATTGGACGTAGAGGATTCATAGAGTGGCCTGCTCGTTCTCCGGATCTTAGCCAGTTAGATTTTTTTCTTTGGGGTTATCTTAAATCACGTGTTTACGTTGGACGACCAACAAACTCACAGGAATTGAGACAAAGAGTTATTGATGAATGTAAACTAATACGTGGAGAAGTCTTGGAAAGAGTGACTCAAGAATTTGTTAATAGGATGGCATATTGTCAGCAAGTAAACGGTGAGCATTTTGAACATTTGAAGTAATTTTGTTTCTCATTCTAAAATAATGAAATGTACACCTATTGTACAACTACTAACAGTGAGTTATTCCTCGTTTTCACACATTTTTTTACACTGAACTTGTTGAGTTTCCAATTTACTCTCCATAATCTTAAGATATTAATTGTTAGTGGCAACCCCGCAACTTTGAATTGTGAGCGTTAACTCCGCCCTCCAAATATGAGAGGGAAATCAGAAAGCCGAAAGACTCTGAACAAAAAGCATGAATTTATGTAATTAATCCCTATGTACTTACAATTTGTTCTCTAATAATAAAATAAAAAATAATAAAAATACAGTCTTTAATGATAAAGTGTAGAAAGTGGTGTATTCTCTTCGACCAGCCCTCATCCAAGAATCAGCTACATACAAGAAATTAGACGTGAAAGCAAGTCGGATATCACAAAATTCCTTTCGCAACGTACCCACAAAACAAAACTCAGTATGTATGAATTCAAAATAACAAGCTCTTTCCATTTCTGTAATAATATATGGAGTGTCCCATTTAAATTAAAGAAGTTGATGGCATTTCCGGTATTTCCCGTATTTCAGACGCCTAGTGTGGACCTAGCTAAAGCTATTTAGAATGATCCTGATTTTGATATTTTTTAATCATTAGTTCTCCTTCTACCAACGCTTAGTTTTCCTATTACTTTGCCTTGCAATAAATGTGCACCAGGTATTACTGTATATAATTTTTTACACTATTAACTACCTCTGCTAGTAGGTTGACTCTCTAAAGTAGATTTTAAATTCAACGACTCTACTGTGTAGTAATTTTGTAGTAGGTGTGTATCAAGATGTCTGCAAGTTTCTTAATCCATATGAATGTACTTGAAGGTATGTTTAATAAAAGGATAATGTACAGATTGAATATAAACTCAGTGGTTTATTGAAATCGTAAAGTTGATCATGAAACGAATTTTAAATTGTAGTACAAAATAATAGTACTAGTAGGTGGTACGGGAACAAACATTATATTATTATATACCTACAAGATGTTCAGCTTTACAGTAGACTTGTTTATTTGGTAGGATAATTTGCCATTTGAAGTAGTAGTTGAATTGGTACTGAGAGTAAAAGAAATAAACAAATACCTACTTAACAAATGTGATGGGAAAGTTAACAGTGATGTTTTTTCACTACTAGCTGTGAAGTTGACAATTATTGCGTATTTTAGCCAACTGAGAAGTTGAATTTCTCTATTAGTGGTCGATAATTTTTACTATTATTAACCTAGGTATATAATGGACTAATTCAAATATTTTGAGAATTCAAAGATAGGAGTAACTACAACAAAAATTGTGCAACATAATTTAGTATACCCAGGAGATTGTCTTTAACATATTTGCTGCTTGAAATTACCTAACAAGATAAAAATGCCATCAGCTTAAAATTCGCACTTAACCAAAAATGACTGATGACATAACAAATACGTTCATAATATATATCGAAAACTGACAGTGTACTTGTTAGTCAGACGAGTAAACGCTTCTCGTAGTACGTTTGTCAATTATTTTTAATTTTTGTCTTAAATTTGGCTAGTAGTGGAAAAAATTGTATATACACCATGCTGTTGAAGACATTTATAAACCTCGCACCTTATTTCGCTCGGGGTAAAGCCCCTTGCGAAATAATCTTGGTGCCCGGTCAATAATAATAGTCTTCACCACCTTGGTGTATAATAGTATATCATTAAACGAGCAATTTATGATAGCCATTATTCACGCTGGGTGACGTTTGCGTCCCGAGGCGCAGGCGAGGGGCGCAAGTCACCCGAGTGAACATTGGCCATACATTGCGAGTAGAATACTATACTTTGTCCACGACCCTTGATTTCTTTATTTAAGGGGCATCTACCAAATTCGACCTTGCACAATAATTATGCTTTGTATATTTTTTTGTTTCCCTACGTCCTCACGTTTAAGTACACATAACGAAAATTTTATTAGAAATATGAAAGCTCCGCAACATGTAGGTAGCCAAGCGGTCCAAGCGGATTTTGGTTCACGTACTAGTCTATAAGCTTCGTCAGTACTGAACTGGGAGACCGCCGAGACCGGCGAGCGTTGTATCAACAATGGAACGGCACGCGACTACCGAAGTAGAGAGACAATGTCAGTCATAGAAGGATAGAAAAGCGAGAGATGGATTTTTATCCGATATTTTAGTGGTAGCATCCGAATTTCAATAAGGAATTGTACGGTCATAGGTAATTTGAGGATTCTGAGATTTTTATATAGTATTCATAAAGCTTCAAATTAGACTTCTTATGAATTAGTTTTTCCATTTAATCCATATTTAATTCTTTACAAGGGTTCAAACTTTGCTTAATATGTGTAATTACCTCATGATTCGTATTTTTTTCAACAAAATTTGGTTAGAAGTTCAACATTAATCTACATGATATATTTTTTTCTTAATTTTCAATACATCCATTACCTCAAAATTATTTGCCAAAAATACTTCGATATTTTGTCAAATCGCTGCCGATAGATTCCCCTTAATAAAAGTCAAGTAACCTCCAGTTCATGAAGTTCGATTTTTCTGGCAGTCGTCCTATAGTTGATAATTTCGCCGCTTTTTTTTATTTGAGTTGGTGTACATTGTTCGTAACAATTTGGTATTACTAACGTCAAAATTAAATAATTTGACATATATAGAGATGGGCGATACTGTGTAAAGTACTCGGTAAAGTATCAATATAACGTACCGTTATAAATATATTGTTTTGAAATACTTAATATTAGAAAATATCGTTATGAAAAGTATCAATACTACAAATTTCGATATTTTATCGATACGATATATTTCAGAAACAAATTTCACAAACAAAATACACAGATTTAATAGTTTATTTCATATTGTACCCCCATCTCTAGTCACCTATGTAACGAAATGTTTTGAGTGTTGAATTGTCATGGCGTGAATTATGAACCATAATACACTCCAGTGTATTATGAACCATAATTCACTCTAGTAGATAATATATGGATACCATATACTTTTTTTTAGGAGGTAAAATATCGAATTATTATTATTAGGTGGTCGTGGACAAATATACTATTATTTTCTTGAGAAAAGACTAGAGCTTTGATCAGCAGACACATCATTATTGTTGTGCTATGTTGTTCTCTATTTCCTTTCACAGTGTTTATTGTTTATTTGTATATTGTTGTACTTTTTGTTGTACTTTGTATTAGTACTTTTTCACTTTAATTCTTTGATAAACAGTTTATTATTTTTATTATTACTATCACGTCACTATCCTTAACACACACACACATATATACATCTTGTCCGAATTATTCAGCTCTATATAAAACAAACAAATGACAAACGAGCATCTGGATTTATCTCTTGCACATTGTATAAAAAAATTGTGAAGCAACGAGATATCGACAGCAAAGATATAAAAAAAAGAAGCTAGTAAAAAAATGTGATAACAAGCTGATTATAAATCTTTTAGCAGCGTACGACATTTTGACACGAGTGTGTGGGAACAACCAACGCCAAGCAAGGTTTATTTTGTTGTAATGCGTGGGAGAAGAAGATATTCGAGCAGCGACAAACGTGCGCTACCACCTTACTAAGTAATTAGATAGTTATATCTGAATCAGGGGTGGTCATTGTATACAAGTCGACATTAGTTGGAGACAATAGTACAGAGGCGTTTCAAGGGTTGGCTTTTGGGATAAATACAAGTAGGTAGATATCGCGGAATAATAATTATTCTAACTACTCCAGTCATTATTGACATTCGAAATCGAAAATTCAACTATAATTCCAAAAGTTTTCAAACTTCGGTCAAGTGAATGGTACATTGA